>JBBYHK010000023.1:15853593-15905783 GCA_038382065.1 Adansonia grandidieri | reverse complement strand
GTATGATCCTCCAAATATATATATATATATATATATATATATATATATATATATATATACTTATAAAACATGAAAGCTAGCATAGTACACCATTGCTGTAAGTAAGGGTGCAATGATTGTGATAGTATGGGAGTGGCATTTATCAATAATCAATCAATAATCAACTTTCTTCAGTCAATTTCATCGTGATCATTGTTGTTTTTACGTTTTACACAAACTCTTAAGAGACCTTGTCCAGTTTTGAGGGCCGAAATACAGTTCCTCAGACGAAGTTTCCCTTTCTTTTCTATATGGCCATGTACAATTCTCATCGAAAACTCCATAAACAATACCTGATAAAGTAATAGAACATTAGAATATTAGAGAAAATAGTTTTTTTGCCAAAAAGTTGCTTTTGCTAAAGCTCAATTTGGCAGTCAAAATAAAGGTAAGAACTTTAGGAAAAGGAAATGCAAAAGGAATTGATATGATGTGTTAAGTGATTAGATTAATGGGAAATAAGACAGTAGAATGATAGAATGCCTTAAATTTATTCTTCTTGGAGCATGCCCCTCCGACGTGCTTGCTTTTAAGCTGAATCATTACCTGACAATGGAGCGTTTGTAAGAGCTTGCAAACATATTGCAATTAATCAAATATGTTTTATTAAGTTTGATGGTAAATTATCTCAAAAGTTTAAGTTAATAAAAAAGAGTTTAGTTATTATAATTGATTAATGGATTTGCACGAGGATTCAAGTATAGAAAAACGTACAAGCTGAAGAAGAGCTAGAACAATAACGCAAATCTCCAGGGACAATAAAGATTCGAACTCAAAAGCTTTAATACCAAAAGTTTAAGCTAATAAAAAAAGGACTCAATTATTATATTTAAGTTTCAAAATGTTTTCTTTTGTTTCTACCAGATTTGTTTTTGTACCTCAGATTTCTTGTTAGTGTAGACAAAGACACGCTTCCATCGCAACACACCTGAGAATAACAAATGATTCAGATGTGATAAACCCCAAAGTAGGTGAATCAATTATTTATATCAAAGTTTCTAGTTGAGTTTTAAGACATGTTGAGCTTTGAAACATGAATTACCTTTTCGTGTGAGTTGCAATAGTCTACCCGCAGAAGGAGGATTCTGGTCCTTCATTTGAGTATGAAAATCAGCTGACCAATGAGCTTCTGCTTCAGTCATGCTGGTCTCATAAGGACTTATAGCTGCAAGTTTCTTTGCTTCTTTTGCAATCTTGCTTTCAAAGCTGCTTCTCCTTTTAAGGCTGATTTGATCAAGGATAACAATTTGCAAATTATGATTCAGAACCCATTTCAGAATACTGATATTAAAACCGATTTAAGAGTATTAAAATGGTGTAGAAATTATGGGAAAACCGGATATGGCAAATACCTGTTGCAGCTGCTGCCGTGAGAGTGATCAGATCACCAGCAGTTCGAATATCCACCGCTGATTTGATAACAGAAGTAACCCGGTCATGATCAGCACCGGCTAGTTCAGCTAATTCAATGCAATGTGATGCTAAAAGTTCAGTAGCGGATGCCAATGCCAAGCTCATTTTTGAGGGTTTGCCATTGGAGTTCCCAACTGCAACTACTGCTGCTGCCAAGCCTGCCGCTAGTCCAGCAATGGAAACAGCAGATTGCACCCGAGCATTTTCTGCGTGTATCTTGTCTTTCTTCTCCATGTGATGATGATGAAACCATTTCCCGATTGTTCCGGTTCTTCGAGCATTAATTGAATTAATGACTTTCCCTGCCTACAAGATATAATGTTCAGGCAGAAAAGAAAAGGTTAAAATGAAAATTTAACGCAGAAAAATCTATGGGTTGGGTTCTTAATATCATCAGCCAATCGTGCAAAGATATTGCCTGATTCTTCACGGTAAAGAAGCACTAGTACTTGTTATAATGGATGCAGACTTGCAGAGAACTTTCTTACAAGGAACTGTCACATCAAAGGCAGCTTTAAACCAAAGGCCAAGAAACAGAAAGTCAAAATACGCAATGCAGTCTATCAAGAAGGATCAAAATTTTAGTTTTGATCCATGGAAAACTCAAGGATATATATATATATATATATATCCGATGTAGTAACCTATAAATATGATTATTTATGTAATTTTTAGTAATATTGAATATATTTTTTCGTTTATAAATATATTTAGAGGAACATATTGAAATATTAAACATGAGAATTTCTAGTTATTATATTAGAAATTTAATAATTTTTAGCATAGGATAATCTATTTTCAGTATGTAAAATTACTTCAATTTTGAGTTCAAAATTCATTAACATGAAGAAAAAAAAAAGAAATTTAATTTTTTTTTATTATATTTTAATATATCATCGTTAAAAGACTTTAATATATAGCTAGTTAACAATAATTTTGATTTAAATAATTTTATTATACAAGTGTTTGAAGCCATAACAATTAAACTTGAGTAACTTTAGGTCTCTTGTTACTGTCATGCATGCTTTACATCTTTTCAAAATTATCTAACGAACTTAAACCTATCAAATGAATTAAAGTTGGGTGGGTTGGCTCAAAAGACCTCGCATCATGTTATATGTAAAATATTATATAAATTTTGATAGATTTATATATTTATATTATATTTATAATATATGATACATATCATATTATATTTTTACATTAATTTAATTTTTTTATCATATACAAAATTATCCGGCTTACGTTTCTTCTGCTTTTGTGTTGCTCCAAACAAAATAGGTAAAATTTTAACTTTGAGGACTTAAAATGAGCACGTTGGGAAGAATTTTGATGAAATGACATATATCATAGAGAAAGCAATAAACTTGGATGTTAAATGTGCTGTATCAATATTATCATGCTAAGCACTCTGGTTATTTCGTACGGCATACAAAAGAAGCTCGACTCCATGGTCCTTTATTATAACTACATCTACTTACCCTTTTTACCTGGCAAATATATATATATATATATGTTTATGTATATGAACAGTTGCAATTGCTAAAACTTGCCTTTCCCTGTTCAAAGATTCAATTGTTCTATGGATCCATCCGGAGAAACCGAGAAGAAACGGAGGAAAGCGGAAACTATTTTCTGACTGCTTTCATTCAAATGGCATGTTCCGTCAAATTTTCCGCCGGCATATGATAAAAGGATGACATTGCAGCTGGCAGAGGCATCATTCGATCGTATTCAAAAACACAAATGCTTGTCATGAAATCAACCTGCAGCATCCTCTCTTTTTCCACTTTGAGTCTGCAAAAAATAAATACGTGGGTTTTGTGTGGGATAAATACTTCTGCAATGGCGACGTCATCTGACAATACTCTTTTTAAGTTTAAATAGTTAAATATGAACAAACAGATTATTGATGATGTTCTGTTTCAACTCGAACGTACATTTAAATAAATATCTATAAATATAAATTTATTCGATTTTTTTAAAAGATGCATTTATATATTTAAATATTTGTGAGTTCAAGTGAAAGATATCCTGTCACCGAAACGAAGTATGAGAATCCAATCCTTGCAACACACTAGAAGTGTAAGATAATTTCAATTTTTTAGCGTTAGGATTGTGCATTCGATCAGTTTGATTAAAAAAAATTTTAAATTAAATTAATCGTTTTAGTTAAAAAAATTGATCAAATCGATTAATATTTTTAACCATAATCGAATTGATCGAATCGATTAAATTTTGATATATTTAATCGATTAGTTTGGTCAAATCGATTTATGAGTTTTTGAGCTAATGGATTGTAAATTTAGTTTGGGTATAGGTTTAATTAGATTATTAATATATAAAATATAATTATTAAATATTAAATATTAAAAATTTAATTAATTCAATCAATTTAATTATATAATTTTACTAATCGATAACTGATCGAATTAATTAAATAAATTAATATAAAAAATTTATATAACTATCAAATTGACTTAATCAAATTAAATTAACTATATTTTATTAATTAAATAAATTAAATCGATTTAAAACTATTCACGCACGATCCTACTAGTTAGCGTTTAATTTTCGCGCGGCGACAACGCCAGATGGACTCGCCGTTTCAATACAGGACTGTCACGTGTTAGTGCTACGGACCCAACGCACTTTCAAACCTCACGTGTTCTTTCTTTTCTTTTCCCTTTCCTTTTTTTTTTCCTACTTTTTATCAATGCTTAATTGGTGTTTATAATACTTCACCTGCAATTTTGCGGTTAGCATCTATCAATCTTTTCTTTATTTAATATCAATATCAGGGAGTATGTTACAGAATATTTTTGAAATATCTCTGAATTTTAAATATACTTGTTTTTTCTTATTAATTATCCCTTAATCATTCTTTAAAATTTCAAGAATAGTCTCCAAATTTGCATGTTTTGAAGTAGGGTTAACTTACTAAAGATGGAAGAATTGGACAAATATTTAGTGAAGAAAAAAGGGAAATCCCGAAGATAACTGATCTAAAAATGTTCCATAAAATCTAAAAAAAAATAAAGAAAAATTAAAGGAAGCTACAAAAAGAGAGGGCCGTTTTTATTATTACCAACCTCTAGCGAGTAGCCCGGAGGAGAAGACTGGTAGGAGAAACCACCAAGAAAAACAAATAAAGAAGAGAATTAAGAGAGAGAGAGAGAGAGAGAGAGAGAGAGAGAGAGAGAAAAAAAAAAAAAGTCAAGTAGTTTGAATCATAATTAAACAAACATATAGAAGAGATAAAGAAAAAAAAAAAAAAAGATGGAAAAAGAAGAGAGGGTTTGATCATCTGTTTGTTTTGGAGGATCGAAGAAAGAATTTCGGGTTCTTTTTCATTTTTATTTTTATTTTGTTTCAAAGGAAGGAAAGTGGGGGAAAGTAAGATGGTGGCGTACATGAAGAGAGAAGTGGTTGAAGATGTGGTGATAGCTGGAGGATTGGTAGGGGTGCAATTCGTTTACGCAGGGAACTCAGTTTTACTTGGCTATCTTATGTCCCTTGGCCTTAGCCCGTTCACCATCGTTATTTTCTTCACCTTTGCCACCTTCATTGTTATCTCTCCTTTTGCTGTTTATTTTGAAAGGTAATTTTTGTACTTTTTCCCCCCTAGAGATTCCAACGCTTCTTGGCCATGAAAGTTTGGTGTTCATTTTAATTTGCAGGAGCAAATGGCCCCAACAACTAACTTTGAAGTTTATAATTCAGCTGGTTTTGATCTCCTTTGGAGGGTAAAAATAATTTCCTTAATTTACATTTTTATTTAATGGATTAATATGTATGATAGAAATATAAGATAAAATGCCTTTCTTGTACTTTTTATTTTAAAAAAATTGTTTTTTTATTATTCTTATATAATTTTAATGTTGTTGTCCTTTCTTCCAATAAGCTCCTAAGATCATCCTTTCTTAGAATTCTTTTTTATTTCTCTCCAAAAATTGATTGAAATTTATATTCAGTGCATGTTACTTAATCATGAAATAAACTTCCCCATGTTTTTTTTTTTTACACTTTGTTACATTTGAGAATTAATAAAAATCAATGTCAACATGAAACTTGACATTTTTGCAAATCAGTTTCAGTTAATGTCAATAAATTGATCATTAATCACTAACGTACACTTTAGGAAGTGATGTAAACAGGCACAGAAAATGCAATTTTTTTTTTTCAAGTTATGTTGAGATTAATCTTTCTTAATTTCAGGGTAACTCTGTTCCAGTTCCTATTCCTCAAAGGGATTAATTTAACCTCACCTGCACTGGCAACAGCCATGCCAAACCTTGCTCCAGGCCTTATCTTTATAATTGCTTGGACTTGCAGGTATATATTAACATTTATAATCTTGTCGATTGATGAGAGTTTGATAAAGTTTGTGAATTGATGAGAGTTTTGATGCTTAACAAGTATACTCTTTTCCACATGTTATGGGAACCTGTTAAAAATTGTCAATTGATTTTAGATCGATGAATTTTGCATGGTTGATGCAGGTTAGAAAAAGTTGATCTAAGTTGCCTATACAGTAAAATTAAGATTTTAGGCACGTGCTTGTGTGTCTTAGGTGCTCTTACTATGAGCATAATGCAGAGCACTGCGTCAACGAAAGATGCAAGAATGATGGTTCCTTCCCCAACTTATGATGTGATTTTCGACAAAGATAAGATTGTTGGTTGCATGTACCTCATGGCAGCTGTCTTTGTTTTATCAAGCAATGTAGTCTTGCAGGTAACCTTCAGAAGCAACATATGAGGATGTTTTTCTTTCTTCTTCTTTTTTTTTTTTCCCCTTCCTAAGATGTCTTGTTTTACAGGCGACAACTCTGGGTGACTTTCCTGCTCCGATGTCCTTGTGTGCTATAACATCCTTAATTGGAGTGATTATAACTGCAATGGTTCAGTTGGTTGAAGATCAAGATTTGCAATGGGGTTGGCCCTTTGTCAGCGTTAGCGACCTAATTGGCTTTTCTTTCCTGGTACGCAATTCAGTATCCCAGTACTTTATCTCATATATTAAAAGCAGATTTTAGGGTGAAATGAAAGGATTAAACCCTTTTTAAGGCCAAGAAATACAAAGTTACGTGAGTATAAGATATAAATATGTGTCTAACATGAGTATGTTCAATATTTTTTGTTTTAAGTTTTTTCATATATTGAGAAGATACTTTTAGGTCATATATCCTTATAATCAAGTCTAGATACACGTTTGAGAACAGTATAAGACATAAGTACTTAAAAAAAAAAAGTTAGAGCAACATAGATACAGAGCTGTTTATGAATCAAAAACACAGAATGCTGCTTTTTTTTTTCTTTTTAATTGATCTATTCATTCAAATTCGGATGCACACAGGGAGGTGCAGTGGGCGGAGCATCAGTAAGCTTCAATGGATGGGCAATGAAGAAGAGGGGACCGGTTCTTGTCTCAATGTTCAGCCCCATTGGAACAGTCATCGCAGTCGTTCTATCTTTCATTACTTTAGGGGAAACAATTTCACTAGGAAGGTCAATATATATCTAGCTAGATCTATATAAATATTCACCAATTTTCTTGCAACTTCCAAAAACAAAGATTCCCCCCCATAAATCCCTCTCTTTTAATGCAGCCTTGCAGGAATGTTCCTCATGTTCACAGGTCTCTACTCAGTCTTATGGGCAAAAGGAAAAGAAGTTTATTCCGATATTGGGGAGGGCTTGGAAAGTGAGTTGGACCCGGAAAAGCCTTTGTTAAGTTAATGTATTGATCTTTACTAGGCCTATGATCCGAAGATTTAACAGAATAATTAGTGGGGAAATGAATTATGATGAAGTGTGATTGAAGCTTTGAATGCTTAAGAATGTAAATATTCGTATATGTCAACTGTTTTTCTTTGCAGAAACTTGATATAGCAGCAACCTGTACAGACTGTATTATGATACTATAGCTTTGTGTTAAGATTGTCGAGGGTGGCATAGCAGCCCCCAAAGGACCAAAGGAAAGTGGAAAAGAATATTGCACTCTGAGCAATCTGCTTAAATTGTTGGCCGCCAACGTTCTATGCATGTAATTCTTCAACGATGATTAATGATTACGTAACTCATCATAAGGAAAAGGAAAAAAAAAGGTTGGTGTATGTATTTTTCAGTTTGATTTATACATTTGTCTTATTTTTTTTCGATTTTTAATTTCAATTTCAATTTTTTATATTAAATATTTAGCTTTTCTTGAATAATATTATTAATCTTTTGAAAATTTTAACCAAAATTAAGTAATACTTAAAAGTAAAAATAAAAAATTGATTGATAAATTTTAGTTACTAAAAATGAATATGAATAAAATTGAGAAAGATCGTTCTCGTCACAATGTCAGGGGCTGATATACCCATAGGTCTCAAATATCCAAAAATGCTTCTAAGATTAATTAATGTAAATATTGAAAAATTCTTGGCTCAAATATATAAATATTGTTTAACAGAGTTCTATTTTCTTTTTGAAGGGGTAAAATTAAATTCATATTTTAAATGTTTAATAAATAAGTAAAAAAAAATTATAATTTTTTGGCAGTGTGTCTGGTGGTGGAGTGGAGCAATGCTTGTTAGCTACTCCTTTAAAGTTCTCAATGTAACTTTTTAATGCTTTCTCATACTTTATAGAGAGATTTAATAGTTGATTTGCTTCAGTTTGTGACAATGGATGAAGTACAAATGCAAGTTATGTGCTCGAACGTTCTCTAATGGCAGAGCATTAGGAGGTTGCATGAAAGGTCACTTGGCCACACGTCCGCTGCCGGCTACCCACCATCAACGCGGTGGCCGTCATCAGCTGAAGAGCAACAACTACAAGAAGAAGAGAAATCTTTAGTTTAGGGGGTTAAGGGAGAATCCCAAGAAGAGTTCCAGGTTTGCAGATCGTGAATTCTCTTTTGCAATAGATTCTGAGTCTGTTGTCAGTGAGATAGAGTCGAGAAACCCAACTCGGAGACGATCCAAGAGAAATCGGAAGGCGACGGGTAGTAATAAAACACCAACAGAGGCAATCAAGAAACGAATGTTGTTAACAAAACCCAGTCTGGTCGAGTCACCATCCGAGCCAAAACCGGTGAGTTCTGTCTCTGATTCTCCATCTGAAGAAAACGTTGCTACGTGTCTTATGATGCTGTCGAGATACGTCTGGAAAAGCAACAACGTGGAAAAAAAAGCCAGTTGAGTTGTTGGAAGAATCAAAAGAGCTCGAGTTGAACAACGACAAGAGTGAGTTACGCAAGAAGAAGAAGAATTGTCCGAAGCATCGATGTGGGAAATGTAGGAAAGCATTTCATTCTTTGATGCAGTGCATGATGAACATAAAAGGGTTTGCTTTGAAGCTAAAAATGCCGATAAAGTTGCTAATGACAGCAACATATTTGAGTGACCATTTTGTTACAGAGTGTTTGGGGGTTACTAGTGGCTAGTGAGTAATTAATTATATGAAAGATCGAAAAATTGATTTGTGTCGATCAAAATTGGTTTAACCATTTAAACTTAAACCTGAGGTATTGTCTCAGAATTTGGGCTCACCCTCTTAATTTTGTCTCTAAAAGAACGCCTGAGCAGGAACCATCATTGTTTTGGCATTTGTTATAAACTTGAGAATTCACTTCTACATAAATTTTATTGTAAATTCATTTTACAACAAAATTAATTTCAGTTTGTAAATATTATAAACTTCAATATAAACTTTTTTAAATCTAGTCTCAGTGCCCTACAAAGCAGATGGTATCTCTAGTATAAAACATGGAACCAGAAAGGGAAAGATAGAACCTGAAAACTGCTTTAAAAAAATATATACTCATTGATAGTTGCCTCACTAAAATTCAGCGGAACCAGGTGTCCTTGGGAAAGGTATTGCATCTCTTATATTCTCGATGCCGGTGGCAAACTGCACGAGTCTTTCAAAGCCGAGTCCAAAGCCCGCATGAGGAACTGGCAAAGGATAATCAAAGAGATTTTGATGAATAATCCTAAAACAGGACTTTATAAGGGCAAATGCAATTCAATGGTCGCTACACAGAAACAATGAGAACAACTTTTCCTGAACAACTGCCCCTGCAATTCACTTCAAAAACATGCATATCAGTTCACACTTCAAACACCATAATATAGAAGTCCAAGGGGTTGGAGTTGGCTAACCCATCTCTTTTGAGTTGATATTGCCCTTGCAATGTGCCTGAACCTACCAAGATAGGTCCCTATGGCTCTACCCCTTTAAAGGGCTTTTACCCATCCCATAAACGGCAGCTTGACCAGCTGATCCAATCCCTACTCCTCATTTTTAAAGTTGACAATTATTAACTTCATTCGCGGAGAAAAAAAAATACCATACGAGAATAGGACGCAAATTACATCATAGTAAGAGCAGAAGACAATATTACAATGAAAAAAGAAAAAAAAAATGAAGAAAAGATAGTCAGTTGTGGAAATTGAACTATTCTCAGGCTCAGTAGCCATTGTTAAAGTTGATGAGAAGGATCTCTAACCTGAACCATAACGACGCAGATCCAGATACCACCAGTAGCTCTCCTTATTAAGCTTCAGCTCATCTAAACGACTTTCCAGATGATCGAGTCGTTCTTCCCTTTGGCTTCCACCAATGAGCTCACCAACCTAACAAAATGTAAACAAGAAAAGGAACTACAATGAACTCGCCAACCAAAGAAAAGAATATAACAATAACATTCTTATAGTAGTGCAACACATGTTTGTATAAAAGTATCATAAACATCATCTAAACTTATCCACGGACAGCTATAAAGAGATCGTAGAATTGACTTTCATAGAAAATTTGTTGGCAACCATAAATGAATAAACTTAATATTTACCCGAGGAACCAACATATCCATTGCTGCTACAGTCCTTCCATCATCGTTTTGCCGCATATAGAATGCCTTGATCTCCTGAGAATTTTATATTCAAGAACCTTAGGCAGTAAACACCAAAAGAAGATAAAATCCCAACATAGAGAAGAGTGATTAGAGACGAATTGCATGCCTTTGGATAGTCCCTGATTATAACAGGGCACCCATTAAATGCCTGTTCAGTTATGTAACGCTCATGCTCACTTTGCAAATCACATCCCCATTTCACCTGCAGAAGAAACCAAATGTCAGAAATCTTCAATAGACATTAATATCCATACAAACTTGATAAGATCATCTTTGAAAGGCATGGCTAACACTAACAAATTTAAGCATGGCATATTCATGACCTGGAAATGGTTATCTTTTCACTTAATCAGAAACGAATTTTAAAAAAGGCTAATACGATTAAACATGCAATACCGGAAATTCAAATTTCTTATTTGCTTTTAGAAGAAGTTCAATTGCATCAGTATAAGTCAACTGCACAAAGTCTTTCTCAGCCACATCCTGTTAATCAAATAAAAGTCACCCTTATGTCAGTGCAATAACATTGCCAGTAATGGTGTGAAACTCGATAGAAGGGGTAATCCAAATCTAGAAGATCAAATAATGTGTACAACCCCTGCCAACTCAGTTCAGAAGAAAATGTAAGCTTAAGGTTAAGCTATGCATTGAGCTCATACATTCAGTCGATCAATGACCCCTTTCTCGATCCAAGTGTTGAAAAATTCCATGTCTTCCTTGCAATTATCAAGCACATGTCTCACCTTCCATTGAAAAGAGCATATGTTACAGCAAATTCACTCAGAAAGATACCACTGAAGAATTTCAATATGTCTGCCTATGAGCTTCTGACTCTAGCAATCAAGAGACAAATTCATAATAGATGTGAAGAGTAACATACTACATACTGGAGATATGCAGTTGCACAGGCCATGTCATCATTCAGATCAGCAAAAGCCAGTTCTGGTTCAATCATCTAAATAAAAGAGGGAATAAGTTCAAGGATACAACGTTTAGTATGGTAAGGCCAAATGCACAAAAAATGGTACGGACATGGATGTGGAGTAAAGTAGAAAGTTAAAAATTTACAAGTCTAAACCAAAGAATGCTTACCCAGAATTCAGCCAAGTGCCTAGATGTGTTCGAATTTTCTGCTCGAAAGGTGGGTCCAAATGTATATACCTAACAAAATATAAGCAAGCATTATTCTTGATTGGTTACCTTCCCATTTTGAATTACTATGAGAACAAGCAGAAGCATACATCTGAAAGAGCAGTAGCATATGTTTCAGCATTAAGTTGGCCTGAAACTGTTAAGAATGCTGGTTTGCCAAAAAAGTCCTGGCACATGAAAATAGGACATAAGAATTACATTGGTGGAATTAAAAAAACCTACTAAGTACCAATTACTGAGAGAGTTGCAACCTACATCCACTGTAGTTTCAGATGTAACGTAATAGACAACGAGAAAATTGCAGCACAAGAAAAGTTTACATTTCCAGAGAAATGTCTTATGAATTAATTCATCAGTTGCACAGATGATGGATGGAGCCAAGTTATAAAATCAAATACATTTGGCTGCCACTCTGCATTTGAAGAGCTGTGAAATGCAAAGTAAGCACTTTCAATTGGAATGGCAACTCTATGTAGTAGGGTACAATTAACTCACCTGCGACCAATCAATTAATCCATCCTTTGTATTTGGAATGGCATTCACAGGAGAATCAGCAGCTTCTCTGGAGCTTGGAATCTATTAATTACAAAAAACTTTGTAAGTCATTAAGCTACATGAAAAGGCATAACATTATAGTATCATAATTACTAATGAATTCTTACTGAAACCATTCCATGCAAAGTGGAATTACACATTTAAATCAACAAGCGCATATAAAGTCTAAACTATCCCCAAAGAAAGACAAATTTAACAATGCAATAAGCCAGTAAAATAATTGAAAATATAATAAGAATTTATTTCCTTTAAGCCTAGATTCTCCACATATACACATGGACAATAATAGCTTAATTTTACACAAAATTGTCTAAAGTAATATGGAATCATAGATTAAGTTTTAATTATTAAAACCTAAAATTAAAAAATAGCTATTGGAAAAAAGTAAATGAAGTCTCTAATTTCTATAGATATGGTTCATACCAAAGTAGTAACACAGAACTGTTCACCAGCTCCTTCACAATCTGAAGCTGTAATGATAGGACTTGAGATCCATACAAAACCATTTTCTTGGAAAAATTTATGTGTTGCATAAGCCAAAGCATTCCTCACTCGTGCAACCTAAAAAGAAGTTGTACCATTAAAAAAGAACACTCATGTAGAGAAACAACCAAGCAAATAGAATCATCATGGTCTCATTAGAAAGGCAAAACATTCAATGAAAAAAGAAAACAGAAACACTGCAAACAGATCATGCTCAGCAAATAGCAAATAAAAGTTACAACTAATATTATAGACAACATCTTGCACAGATAATGGCAACAGTAAAAATAAAGAAATATATCAGCAACTAGAGATGATAGTGAACAAGCAACAGAACCATACCGCACCAAATGTGTTTGTTCTAGGACGAAGATGAGCTTTTGTTCTCAAAAATTCTCGGCTGACCCTTTTCTTTTGAATGGGATAGGAAGGATCACTTTTGCCAACCTGCCCAGAAACAAAGAACACATATAATTTGTTCAGCGATTCTACAACTAGAAGTTTAAATATTGTCCTTTAATTTCGGAAAGATTTTCTTTCAATGACCCAAGTGATGAACATGCAGTAACATTCATGAAATATAACACAGTGATTGTCTACTTTCCAAGCATAGTCATGAAAAAAGATAGTGATCAAATCCTATTTAGGATCACAACCTAGCAATACGTAAAGCAGTATGATAAGTTAAAACCATCTTTTCTTTCCTTAAATTAAAGTCCAAAAAGAAAAATAATTTTCTGATTGCATAAATGCAGATGCAGACTACTTGAGACAATTCTCGAGGCAAAATGGATGGATAAACTCCTACATTATAATCAACTTCAACAAGAAAGAAGGGCAGAAATCTACCGTACCACGACAACTTTTTCAACCTTCAGTTCCACTTTCTGCTTTGATCCTTGGCTAGCCAACAAAGTCCCTTGCACCCATATAGATGCACCAGTAGCAATCAAGCCAGATTCCACCTACAAGCTTGAAACATATAAATCATTTGCAACTATAATAAAAAGAATTACAATAAGGACATTCCAAAAACAACGTAAATTGAAAATTTTCACTTTCGCACAACAAATAGTTCTAAGAAAATATAACAAATTAATGTTTTCGAAAAAAATGAATCAATACTAAAATTAAACTTTAGTTTCATATATTCATTTTCATGGTTAACAAAGATTAAATATAAAATTTTTCGGCCCGGAGTTACCTGATCATAACCTTCAGCATCTGAATTCATCACGCATTGCATGTTTGAAAGACATGAACCATCATTTACCTACAAACATAATATCAACGACATACATTAATTGAAAGAAAAAACAAAGGAGAAAAAAAAAATTTTTTTTACCTCAAGGAATGTAACGCTGCTTTGAACCCGGAGAGTCCTGACCCAGCCCATGACCACCAGAGTCTGTCCGACCCGATTCAAACCTTCATCTGGTCCTCCTTTAATGTCGGCTATTTTAACCTTTTTCCTAAACTCGCCAACTGTATTCCCCATTTCTCCAACTTTCCTTTCTTTGAATTCCGTTTTTGTCATCTCTCCGGACTGCAGCGCTGCGGAAATAAAGGAGCAGAAGCATCGTTTCCGACGAACGGTTGAGTGGGAGGGGTACGGCCGGCGAGGAAGCGGAGGGAAAAGGCGAGGGGTTGTTAGGTTTTTGGAATAGAAAGAAAGGAAACGGAGGGTAGAGTACGGTTTGAATCGGAGATGAGTAGCCGGTGCTAAAGCAGCAGCAGCCGCCATTTTCCGCTACTCTTTCCTTGGCTAGGATTGGGCTCTTTGTTTGCCGCTGTGTTTTCGACCTTTGGTGCATAAATTTTCATTTTATTTTTTAATTTTATCTTTTCTTATCATAAACAGATGATGTTGTCAGTAAAACAAACCCAAACCCGACCCAAAGGCATGTTATGGTCCAAAAAGCTTGACTGTTGGGTTTTCATGTGGCCAATCGTTTATTACTTACACTGTTGTTATGGTCAAAAAAGCTTCTATTTTGCTCCTTTGACTGAGCTGAATTCAAACATCTAATACAATGAAAATCTTGCCCGGGGAGAGGACTTAAAACAAATCAATTAGTTTCAGCAATTTCTCTCACAAAATCATTTAAGAGGTACTCCGGTCATAAATACCTCTAGATGCAATCAAGCACATTAAGCATATTAGGGTTTTGGTTTAGTTTAGCTGTTTAGGCTTGATTGCTTCTTCATGACCAATTAATCCGAATTTTTTCGAGTAAATTGTATAAACAATCTAAATATAAAACTGATATGAATTAATGATCGAGATATAAAATCTACCGATTCAATCGTTTGGCTGATTTGAATCAATACTATGTACGAATGGTGATAATTATGGCATCATCTAATAATAAGAAGAGAAAGAAAAATTTTAGGCAATCAATTAATTAATAAACCAAAAATGGGGACTTTCCCACTTAATTGTTTTTTTACGTAATCGAATTGAGTGGGACAAGTTTCAGATTCCAACAACAAAAGAGAGAGAGAGAAAGATTTGATTCCTTTCTCTTTCTTCTGCGACGAGCGTTCATTATTCACCCTCTCTCTCTCTCTCTCTCTCTCTCTTCGTGTCTCGTTTTTTAGAGATTAGAGAAAGGGATCCTTTTCAAAGCGATTCCTTGATTGTATAACCCATTGCTTCGAAATGAGCATGAGCACGGGCGACCTTCTCTGCATCGAGCCTTCAGAGCTCAAGTTTCCTTGTAAGTTTTTGTTCTTTTTGGGTTCTGTTTCCCTTTTCTCTCGGATCTTTGACTTTTGTCCCTTTCTAGGGTTTAATTTTGATTTGTTTTCATTGTTGTTGTTGCTGTGGTATTTGAATAGTTGAGCTGAGGAAGCAGATCTCGTGTTCTTTTCAATTGTCTAATAAAACTGATAATTATGTAGCTTTCAAGGTATTCTTCATTCAATGTTGATATATTTGTAATTTGTTTTATAACTTTTGATCTCTATGATTTATCATTATCTTCCTACGACGCCATTAACTGATTTGTTTGGGTTCTGAGTAAAATCAGGGATAAATAATTAACAAAGATTTTGAACCCGAAAAGAAATCAATACATCATTTGAATGTTATAATGTTAGAATCTCAAATCGACATTGTAGATAATTAAAAGATTTCCCTTCTAGATAATTGATTTTGTTTTCAGGTGAAAACAACAAATCCGAAGAAGTATTGTGTTCGTCCCAACGTGGGGATCGTCTTGCCTCGATCTACATGCGATGTTATAGGTACAATAAATCAATTATATTTTGCTAGATAGTCTGTGTTTATCCTTATTGGCTTCTGTATATCTTCAAAAAAATCATTTGTTTTGATTTAGTTACCATGCAAGCGCAAAAGGAGGCTCCTCCCGATATGCAATGCAGGGACAAATTCCTCCTTCAAAGTGTAAAAGCAAATGATGGTGCAACCCCAAAGGATATAACTGCAGAAATGGTATTTAACTACTTCTATTACACGGTATTAGCTATAACTTTGAGGCTTAGGATGTACCATTTTGATTTATTATCGAAATCTTCATTTTTCTAGTTCAATAGAGAAGCTGGTCATGTGGTTGAGGAGTGCAAGTTGAGAGTGGTTTATGTTTCTCCACCTCAACAAACTTCACCAATACATGAAGGGTCAGAAGAAGGGTCTTCACCTAGAGGCTCTGTTTCAGACAATGGGTATGCAAATACTGCCGAGTTTGCTACGGTACTGAGATATTGCTGCATATGTTTTCCTTATTGCTTCTCTTACTGTTTGCATTTTATCTTTTAGAATGCTAATAGCATTGCCTTTTCTTTGGTGAATGCAGTGTGCAAGAACATTTACAGCACAGCTCGAAGCTCAAGATAAATCTTCTGAGGTAAAATCTGAATTCTGTATCTTCTGTGTCACCTTGTGCTGCTGCATATGGATGATTTCTTGGGTGTTTCTCATCATGATATGGGCAAAACATGAGTTGCTGCAAATGCTTGATGCAAAGAGAAGTTAATTTTGCGTTTTATGTTGGAAATCAAAACTTTGTTTATGTTATATACTCTGTAGTTCATGTTGTACAAAATTTTACACTTTTATTGCAGTAAGTTCCTATTGTTTCTTGCGGTAGAATTTAACTTTTAGGGAAATTTGAGCGAGCCACATTCTCATGTCGACTACCCTTTGTTTTATCGAGGCAAAAAAGAACCCTACCACTTAAATTAATCATGCGCTAACTCTATATTGCTAGTTTTCTTCTTAAAGACAAAAAAATCTGCACAATGTTACCGACAAGACCATCTACTATGAATTTGTCATTTTTACGGCAAGACTATTATTCCATAGGTAAGACAAAGGGAAATCTAATTTGGTAGAGATGTACCAAGAATTTGTCTCTTATTCAAGTCAAGCTTACTAAATACAATGTCAAATTAAGTTATTTTTGTAGCCAGGAGGTACAACTGTTCTTTTCCTTTGAATGCTTCTGGCATTTTTTCTCCCATTATTCATGTGCGTACATAGCCAACTTTTGCAGCGTTGGGCTCTGAAGCTCTTTTTCATAATTGTGACATATATTGTATGTGAGGTTGATACTTTACAAGTATAATAACCCTCAAAAATACTTTCTATAATTGCAGGCAAGATCTCTTATAACAAAGCTGACTGACGAAAAGAATAAAGCAATTCAACAAAATAACAAGCTTCGCCAAGAGCTGGTGAGTAGAATAGACCATGACCATACCAAATAAGTTATAGTTATTGTCATGATTAATGTGTAGAGTAGTTTTATCTTTTCAATCCTTATTCAATTCTTTCTCAACTGATGCTTGTATATACACAACAAAAAGCTCTTCAGATTTTGCTGAAAAAGTTATTTTGATCTTTATCTATGCCTCCCCTCCAACTTTCTTTCATTGTGAATGGCTAAGTCAGTAAATTCCTTGACCCTTGTCATCCCTTGATCATTGCATGTAGTTATTGAAAATTTTGAGTATGGCATTGATCTCTTTGTCCTTATTTTCTTCTGAATCATTTGTAAACCTGTTTTCCTTCTACATCAGTCGATAGCTGCTTACGAGATGCAGTTAAAAACTTCCATCACTGATAGACTTGTGCTTTTGATTTACTTGTCTCTGAACGGGTAATTATGTTCTTTTGATCACCGAGCCATGGAAACTTCTCACATATAAAATTTACAAATGTTTAGGAGCTCTTGAGGCGTGAAAGCAGCAAAGGTAGTGGTGGTGTGTCATTCATGTTCGTCATCCTCGTAGGCTTGCTTGGATTAATTATGGGGTATATCATGAAATCTTAAGCTGACTATCGAGACGGCTCATCTGCATACCTATCCCTCTCAACTTTCCTTTTCATCTGGAGAAGTATGCTGAAGGGAAAGGAGAAGAAAAATAGATGGGCTTGGGCTTGCTGCTTCCATTAGTTGTTAGCTTCGTGGAATTAGCAAAACTTGTTATTGTTAAGATCCTATGGCTCTGCAGTTGGTAGTTGCACTTCCATTAACATGCATTCATTCTGTAACTTTAATAAAGACTGAATTTATAACATTTTCTTTCCTCTCTTTTCTCAATCCAGCTTTCGTTTGTGGTTTAATTTGAGAGATTCTAGCAATGGTAATACCAGGAACTGTTATTAATGATTGTTTAATATAAACTTTAAGCTTGAATTATTGTTTCTTAATTTTGTTTTTATAGATAGACACTTCCATTAACATGCATTAATTTTGTAATAGAGACTGAATTTATAACATCTTTCCTCCCTTTTCTCAATCCAGCTTTCGTTTGTGGTTTAATTTGCGAGATTCCGATAATGGTATTACCAGGAACTGTTATTAATGATTGTTTAGTAATATAAACTTTAAGCTTGAATTATTGTTACTTCATTTTGTTTTTATAGATAGAATGCTACATAAACTCCCGACAAAACCTAAACTCTCAAACAAAACACAATCAAAAGAATCTAGGACTAGGAGGAAGAAGCCAACGGTAAGCTATTTGCCTTCCAACACTCCGTTAGAAAATGAAGTCACTAAGCTGAATATGTTTCTCTTTCTCTGTGTTTCTGCCGATTATATATGCTTGGTCCCCGATATCTGCATTTGGGCAGTTCATCCTATGCCTGCAGCAACAGCAGCAGCAGCGACAAACCATAAAGTTGTGTACAGATTAGGAGCAATGAAAGGATGTCAACGATGTTACAACACATACCAATCAAAGTGATCATCACAACAAATGGAACCCCAAATGATTGAAATTCCAGCTCCTTTCCTGCAGTCAGCAATGACGCGCCCATTCATGGTCAGTTACAAAGGTTTTAAGTAAATTAAGAGTTAAAAAGAACAAATGAAGTGGCCTAGATGATATACCACGTTGCTGTATACATATCGTAGAACTTGTCAAATGCCTTATCAAAGCAGTAGTGGCAAATCAAAAGATCCTTAATGTCAGTCACCTTGCACGTTGACTTACAGCATTTCACCTATTTTGATCAAATGTTTGACCATTATTGTCATGACATGAATTCGTATCTAAAGTGCACAGAATCGAAAAGTAAATTCTCACCAGACGCTTGAGTTTATGCGAGTAATACTGTTTATGGGATGGATGGCTACAGATATGTTCATTCAAATGACCTGCACTGCATTTCAAAATATCCACGAGGAAAGATCATAAATTTCCCGGTTTGTTTTATAATACATGTAGAAGACAAGCACACAACAATTGAATGTGAAAATGAGAACATTGGAGTTTTACAGCTTACTTGTCACAAAGGACAGTGCTGCAATCAAGGCATGTTGCCAGGCCCAGTGAGCTGCGGCATATATTACAGCTTGCGTGAGATAAGTTTTTGCCTATCTTATGGCATCTGCGGATAGGAAGAGAAGCAAAAAGGAGAACTAAGATCCCTCAGAAATTAAAGTTATTGTGACTTCAAACACAGGAAGGGTCCTTCTATGTTTGTCATTAAGTAACATAAAGCAAGAAATCAATCGCATCTAACCAAAGAGACTAACAAATGGTGCAAATCTAGCTCATTTAGTCAAATAAAGATTGAAACTCAACAATCCCAGATTAACATACCGGCTGTAGATACCAAAAAAAATATATTTTTTCACACCAGAAAAATTGTTTTCTGATGAATTGTATACTGATTGGAGTTTTACCAATGAACTAAAAGAAGAAATTTAAGTAAGGTGTTTATAAAAAGTGTAGAATCTTTAGATAAGGAATCTTTTGATCTCGGCATACTTGAAAAAAGGACTCGATTCTCTAATAATGAAACTAAAAGAGAATACTTGCCTAAAATATATAATCCTTTCTTGCACGGACCCTACCGCAGAAGAATCAAAAAATGGTGAAATGAGGCTACTTTTGAAAACAAAGGATGGGCATGAACCCTCCCTCCAAAAATAAACAAATAAATAAATGAAGGAAAAAGGAAGTCTTTATCAAATCCTTCATGACAGAGTCTAGCGGTCATACACAAAATTGCCTTCATTGAAAGGAAAATAAGAAAACAATATAGAATAATCCATAGCAAATTGCTTTTTAGCTTTTAAATGTTTTTCTTCTTCGAAAATACTTGATGTGGGATAAATACATGAAACTGAGTTGTATATACCTTCTGTAGAGTTCAAGAAGATCTCTGGATATGGAAGTGGGCTGGCTATGCCTCATTGTCACCTACATATGGAGAAAAATTTACTAAGCATAAACATGTTTTCACAGTACATAAATGTAAAGGATCAAAGTGCTTCCTTTAGCAGAAAATAAGTATTAATAAACCTGCTCGGCTGTGGTGACCATGCAATCTTCTGCAAGGTGTCCAGGCCTATTGCATTTCCAACTAAAACCAGAATCATACATATTAGACTCAATGGTAATCACAACTAAAGAGTTGAAACTATTTGCAAATGACATGGAGCCCAAGATGGCATCTCATGCTCAAAGAAAATCTATTTACAAATGTTATTCGGAAATATGATACTTTAAAAAGAAAAAATTTATACCATTTGTCGCTACAGAGACTAGATACCCTTTGGGACCAGCGATGGTGGTTGTAATCCCAAGTGTCCTCCGCAAGTTCAGGGGGATGAGAGATTGATGTAAGTTCAGATGATGAGAGAGATGGATTTCGATTACTCAAGGATTTCTGGAAACATAACAAACAATAAAGACTTAATATAGTCAAAACAGTAAAAAACAGAGACATCCTTTTGTTGCTGTGAAAAAGTCAAAAAGAGCGTGAGAACCTCAGTTATTTGAAGGCTTTGCAGAAGAGCAGATTTGCACTCCATGCTGCAAATATCATCATCAGTCTACAATCACAGACGCATCATATATGAAGTTAAAGAGATTCATAGAAACAACTACGAGCAGGAGGTGGCAAATTTTGAATTGCAAAATTCATTCATCCCACCATATCACATATATATTCTCCATATCTACCACAAACTACACAAACGGGTTCGCCTGGAAGAGGAAAACGTTGCTCACTTCTGCTCTTAACTCGATCTACGTCATTCATATCACCTACAATAATAATAGTAAAAACGAGTGTGAAGGCTACATCTGCAACAATTACAATTTCCAGCTTCATCAATCATAGGCTATCAATAAATGGAATAAAATCTGGGGCATTCTTCATAAACTAGTCAGTATCTAACCAATAATTTTATGGTTAATTGAAGGGGAAACTAAAACAAACCAGAATCTGGGGGATCCTGAGTTTCTTTATCGTCAGAAGAAGCACTTTCATCACCTGAATTTTTAGGAACACGATATTCAGTAATTACAAAAACATTCACGGGAAAGTATAGAGTCGCAAGTCATCAAAGTTAATAAATTGAATACTAAAAATCAATTCTTTATTAACCGAACCAACAATTTGTTCAATGTTAATGCAAGATTTCCAATAATAATTGGCTTTTGCTATCAAAAGTAACATGAATTTAACTTACTTCCATAGTCTACCAAATTTACACTCGAATTGGAAGCTGGCTGCAACAAACAGAAAATATTAAGAACTAAAAGGAGATAATTAAAATTCTTGCAAATTAAAACCAAAAGTAATCAACAAATTACCAAAATATCCGTACTCAGTTCGTCGTAACCTTGAGATGAACTAACTTCTCTCCTGCTCAATCAAAAACCAGATATTAAACAAAATTTTAAAGCAATTTCACAAAAAATGAAAAATCATTAACTTTAACATGTGAAAAATACTTTAAAATAAAAAAAAAAACTCACCTTCTTCTTAGAATGTAATCATGATGGGACATAGGTCCATCGTTGTCTTCAATCTCACGACTACGATGATGCGGTGACAATGGCTTACGCTCTCGCGAGCGTTTCTTGCACGCGCTTTTACTGTCAACCTGAGATTGTTCTTCGACCGGAGGAGGAGCATTTCCGGTGGCGATATTATATGCTGTGAATCGAAGGAAGGAAACTTAAAAACTTGTTTGGTAGGGAAGAAAAGGGAAAAAAATAGGAAAAAGAAAATTCACCTCTTAGGTTTTGAAGAGCAGAGGAAAGACTTAAATCTTTCTTGTAAGAGAGGGAAGGGTTCTTGTAGAAATTTGATCTCGTTCCCATTTTTCTCCTTTTGCCATGGATTGACTATCAGAGTGCTTATTGAATAGCCATGCCCGCAGCGACAGAGATATGCAACGACGTCGTTTAAAGGTAAGACAGCACAGAAACGGCAGCGGTTTCCCCACTGTGTTTTGTTATATGTTAATTATTTTTTATATATTATATAACCGTATCTATAACTGTGACATGTCTAAAATTGCGAATAGTATTATTGGAGTATATAATTGATTCAACTGAGATAAATTACTGAAAATTTGATATTTCCTGTTGATTGATTTACTCGACCAAACTTACTCGATAGAATTATATATGCCTCTGCCTTTGACATCAAACAAACTATACTTTGCCTTATTGTTGAACTGTTCCATGGGATGGGGGTTGCACTGTTCCTGTCTGAAAGGCTGCTGCAAGTTCTAAACAGCAGTTGCAGTTTCTATTTCACAAGAACTACATTTTTATGTTTTTCATTGTGCTCTTGAATCTGGTTGTCAGTTCCTGTCATTCAATGATGACTGCCTCACTTGGTGGGTGTTTGGGTTATCTTACCATGCATTGCAAGCTAAGAACTTTAAAACATTAGCCATTTATCCATATTATTATCGGTGGTCTTGCCATTAATCTTTGCAGTAATATTGGTTATTTTCCTCTTTGTGATAAATATCTTCTCTTCTTTATACCTTTTCAACTAAATCTTAACACCATCAAGAAAGACCACTACTGTGATCATGCACAAGAAAAAAGTATACTTAATCATTTGTTATCAATGAACTAGTTCTAAACTCGGAAACAGCACTGACCACAGGGAAAAGGCATACAAGTCTCATGTTAAAATATGCATCATATGCAACATAGTAGTAAAGTATTGATTAGGATTAAAACATCAAATTGTCATACAATATGAGGAACTTATCAACAGCACGCTAACTCTGGTAAGTTGTATTTGCAATTTTAGCTCTCATTTGCCGTCAAATATATAACAAATCGCCACCTTAACCGAAAGAAAGATACAGCTTCCCACCAAAATACAAAACACCAGAATGCCATAGCAGAAATATCAGTATGTCCAAAACAAAAAGCCCCTACTAGACTTTCGAGTCAGATATTTTCTTTTAATGGAGTTGCGTCCATACTAGATAAACAAGCAGAGGAGACTCGCAAGAGAGACAATTCACTATTATTGAGTCATAAAAGCAGCAGAGTCCAGTAATTATTGACTTAATTCATATTTCAGTATAGAATTGATAGATTGTGAATTCCTAAAAAAAAAAAAAAACACAAACCTCCCCAGCAGCCTGCCTGCTAGATGCTGCTCCTCAGCACCTCCAAGCTGAAGCTGAGATACGACCCCTCTGCTGCCAGCAAAGCACGAGTGAAGTCTCCCACTTCTCTACATGAAACCCCCTCACTTGAGCCCTCTTTACCACACACTCTGCCTGAGTTTCATTGAAGTTACTGAACATTAAAGGTGTGAAACCAGCTGAGGAAAAAAGTGCCTTCCAAATCGGCATTTTCGCAGTTGCATGCAGACGCCCCAACACAGTGCTTTCTATTCTTGGCCCAAGAAGGAACCTCTCAATCTTGTTCGCAGCATCAGAAGTCACATTAACAGCATCGAGTGATTCTAATAGGTTTATATATGACTGAAACGCATGGACTATATGTTGGGAGAATGGCAGATCATTTCTATCACACCCTTGGTCTAAAGCCACAACAATTTTCGGCGAAAGCTGCTTAACAAAACGCATAAGATTGGGCTAAGCATAGGGCTGATTCGACGAAGACCAAATGGGAAAATTCACCGCGACTGCGTCATTTTCATTTGACTGAAACATAGGCAAAGAATAAGGGATTTGATCTAAAGAATCAAAAGTAAATACCTCAAGCTCAAAACTTACACCAATCTCATTAGCGAATTGCATTAAGATTTTCACGCATAAGCCCAAGCTCAATAGGATGATGCGTTGAAGGTGAGGCAAAGGCAGTAATTCTCAATGAAGGAGCTCCTTTGCTCCTCATACGGAGCTCCTGCATAAAGGCAGCCCATTGAGCACCAAATCCAATATCAAAGTCCAGGATGTGAATCCGATCAGTATCATCAAGAGCAAGGAGGGGCTGGTTGCAACTAAAATTGACGAATTGGATAAGTGGGGAGACTTCAGAGAAAACCTTGCAAGCCCCCATTTTGAGGATAATATCGAAAGGGGTGGGGCTCCTTGTAGGCGCGGAAGAGACCGGGTTATTAAGGATAAGCAATTGCAAAACCTCCTTGAAGTGGAAAGCAGCCCTTTGAAGGGGCCTACCTACTGGAGACAGCTGATGATTGAGCAGCGCCAATATCCCTTGCGCGTGTGAAAAATTCCCAGTCCCTACCAACTCTGCAGCCTTGTAAACCAGGTCGAACAATGTGGCTTGTTGTTGCTGCTTTTGTTGAGCCATCTCCTCTCCTGGACCCGACACTTCCAGATTTGACACCGTCAACGGCTTCTGTTGAGGAACAAACTGAACTCCCTTAGGAAACCCTATGTGCTGTTGCTGCTACTTTCTTATAAACAACTTGTGCCCGGCATCAGAAAATGGGAGATTTGGATCTAAGAAGAAAGCTCTGAGTTACCAGGATTGAGGCACTTCGGTAAAGGCTGAAGAAGGTGCTGTTCTTGAGCTAATGGCAAGAAAGAGATTGGATTTTGGAGATGCTTTTGCTGACCCATCAAAACTTGGGGGTTCAAAATATGAGGTTTGTCATCTTGAATTTCAAGAAACTGATCTTGCTGCTGCCGTTAATAAAGCATAGGCACGGAAACAGGAAGACCAATATTGTTACCGGGAGAAGTAAACATTGGATTTTGAATACTACTATTCAACCCAACAATAGCGCCAAGAAACTTGTGATTGTTAACCACACCAGCTGAAGAACAACTTGGCATGACTGAACCAATCTTTTCATTTACATTATTGCTGCCATTTGGCACAAATCCATAAGCAGGAAAACCACACAAATTTAGAGGGTCAAACCCTGGACCCTTATCAAAGACCCCCATCCCTGCATTGCCTTCCAAATCTAGATCCTGATTAGGACCAGTACCCCCACTCTGAAGAAGATGTTTGAGACCAAAAGAATGGTCATCAACGTCACCAGCGATCAAACCCAGAAGCGAGTGGTCTTGGCTCGGTAACACGGCTGATCCAGACAAAATAGTGTCCCAATCTTCCAATCCGAGATTGCATCTTTGTGCACCTCCATGCCCTGGAACAAGTGCAAGTTCACTCGGTATTGGTTGAAGCTCCGTGGTCCATTCTTCTTTGTTGTTGTTGTTTGGAAGTGGAGTCGCAGGTGGTGCTACGATTGCTGCCGTCGTGGTGGCGTTGTCGATGGAATTACTTCCGCCGCCTGCAGCGGCAGCTCCGCTGTTGAAAGAAGAAGAGAGAGTGGATGCAGATGTGGGTGGACTTTGGCTTCTTTTCATATGAAGAACAGAAGTTGGTTCTTGTTCGTTGCTGCAGTAGAAGCTGTCCGAAAAGCTAAAGCCATTAGCTTCTTGCTGCTTTATCCACTTGTCCTGCAACTCTTGTTGACAAATCGAAGCAAAACCCGCAAGTTCAACCGCCCCTTTCGCCTCTAACTCAGAGTGCATTTGTATTGTATACAAACGAAAAGAAAAAGAAGCTGTTCTTTTGGAGGATCAAAGATTAGCGAAACTGAGAAAGACGAGAACTTTTTTTTTTATTAAAAGCTTCAAAATTTATCAAACTCACCCCATCTTTCTTTGCATGCCATGGAATCAATCTCCCAACGCAATAACAAAAGGCCCATTTCATCAAAATAGCTCCTTTTGCTGTCCTTCACACGGCTCTTTCTCTTCTTCTTAAGCTCCATCCTTGTTATCTCTCCTACTCAATCTTGCAATAACTCGATTCCCCTCCCAAAAAACTGTGAAGTTTATGGGCTTATTGTTGATGTAGCCGTTTCTTCTCGTTGTTTGCTGCTGAACTGTGTAGTTTCACTTCTTCTTCTTCTTCGACTCTGCTGTCGTAGCAGCACTCTGTAACCTTCCCAGTTCTGCCATGGACGCGTGCTTCATAATAAAGGTTCTAATGTGAATTTCCCTCTCTCCCCCCCCCCCCCACTCCTTCTTTCTCAATATATTTTGCCCCTTCTTTTTTGCACCCATCTTTCTCTCTCTCAACATACATTTCACACCCTCCCTAGAGTGGTATACTGTTTCCCTCATTTTAGAAGGGATATTGTCCTTCAAAGTAAAAAAAACCCACTAAGGGCACACGTCACAGTGCTCCATTTTCTGCACCTGATGAACTCTTCCCCCTGTAATTATACCTACAGGCTAAAGGCCCCTCCATTTTCTTAAGCTTTTTTGCTACAAATATTGCGATTTAACTTTTCACTTTTCTTTAACTTACAGATCTTGTGACTAACTTGTTTCTTTTGGTTGTGGATAGAGAGAACATTTGATTTCATTGATAACTACTGTAGAATGTAGACTAACTATTTAAAAAATAATAATAATAAATTTATTTATTAGAAACACCACTAATAAAAATTATTAAAAAATAAAATCTCTTTAATGAATTTTTGTAAATGTTTATTAAAATATTTATATTAATAATATATTTTTAATGTATTAAAATTTATCAATTTTATATTCTTAGTGTTCATGAACTGCTTTGCGGTGGTTAAAGGATTTTTTTTTTCCTCTTCTAGTACAAGAACAAATATATAGTAGTAATTTTTTTTTTCATTCTTTGGACTCGCCGACTCGGCTACGTATATCTATATATTTATAATTTTACATAATAAAACAAATAATGCAACAAGATTGGCATTTAACATCAAATACTAGTACTAATGAAGAAAGTCTACTTTTGCTAAATTCGCATTCATTACAAACCCCAGGGGATATCTCCTTCCACTTGCTTTGGATTTTCGCATTAATATTCATTCCATTTGATGATTAGTATAGAAAAAGTTGCATGTACAATTTCTTCAAGGATTGGGTTGAAAATTGTCCCATGTTTAGAGAATTCGAATAAAAATGTCAGATTTATAAAATAGATTTGGTATAACATGAAATGAAATCCACTTAAAAAACACATTAAACATTGATTTTAACATTTAAAATTCAAATTTTATGTAATTAATTTATTTTTAATTACAAATATATTGTTTTATATTTATATATTATATAATTTTTATTATATAAATAATAAGTGTATAATATTATTAATATAAAAATTAAAAATACATAATAAGTTACCAATATTTTGAAGCAGGGAGATTACTTGTCCTTGGAACCAAAAAAAAGGGGTGAAAGCGGGTGTTGAAAAGAATACCAAAAAAGAGCTTAGAAAAATTATTAGTGTTAAGAACGAGATAAAGTTCTGTGGTTGATATAAAAAGTTAACTCCGAAAAATAGGTGTGAGGCCCCACACAGAACGCGATTTCGAAACACGCTCCAATCATTTTCATCTCACAGGATGTACTGCCCCACTTTGAGGCCAAGTGGCTCGACATGAGGCTGACATCGCGTGCCTTTGTGCGGTGCTACTGCTTCCATTCTTATTTGTGTTAATGGCGGCGAGGTCCGAGTTACCGTCGTTTCATTGATTTACAGTTAAGCTTTGTCTGCGTTTGATTTTTTCTTTTTCTTATTTTTACTTCCTTTTTTTTTTTTTTTACCAGACTCCTGTTGGCAAGATGGGTTAATAAAAACGCAGCGACGGGAGAGCTACTTTTAGGGGGTGGTTACTGATAGGGCCAGTGTTATCTATAGCAATCGTATCGATCAGTGTGTATCGATTTTAATATATAATAATATCGATGATAATTGATTTTAATTTTGATCTGTATCGATTATATCAGTAAATACCGATATATTTCAGTGATATCGATCAAAAATAGCTCTATCGATTGGCATATAATATAAGCTTATAAAAAAGTTAAACGAACATTGATCTTAAATATGATGAATATTGTAAATAAGTACTTATAAATTTTATGAATATTAGATATAATTATTCATAAATTTAATTATTATTAAAAAATTTTAACTTTATTACTTAACTAATATTAATTTTTTTATATTTGATAAAGTTTTTTTAGAATATTATATATAATTGATGAATATTTAATATATAAAATTTATTTAATCTCATTTATTTTATATTTGAAAATATTTTTCATATATATAAATTAAAAATATTCAAACTTCGATAAACCTGAAATGATACATTGAAATACATTGATATTGCATGTACTTGTATCAGAATAAAAACGGTACGCCCATCGGTACGATACTAACTACCTTGGATAGGCGTAAATTGATTAAGTAGATCAAAATTGACCTTAATTAATTTTACAAAATTTGATTAATAAATTAATTTAAATAAATTTATTTGATTAATTTATTATTTTTTATTTTAAATTAAATTATTTGAATAAATTGATACTTAAATAAAAATAAATAAATAAATAATATATTTTAGTAAAATATTATTAGATATATCAACTATTAAATTTTTAATTTCACAAATAAAATTAAAAAATTATCATATATTTTTAATTATATATTTAAAAAATAAATAAATAATTTTTTAATTTTATTTATAAAATTAAAATTTTTATTATTAATGTACTCAAAAATTACATAAACCATACTAAACCTAAGTATCTTATCCAACTTATAACTCTACTTAACCTGCCACATTTTTATTACCTGTTAACCATATGACGAAAACATCCGTAGGAGCTGCGGATAATATCAGAATTTGCCATGGAATCTTTATTTGAGAGTTGTAGCTGTCGTTAGTTAGCACAGTAAACTTTTCCTTGCGACAGAGATTCGAATTTATTTCAAAGCTTAAAAGATCATTCTTTTGTCTGATCATATTGCTGCCCATCAGGCCCCAGTTTATGACTGTAGCTTGTTCCATTTCAAGTATGGCTGACATGAAAATTAATCTTTGATACTGTGACTAATACTATGCTAATATGTGGTCAAAACTTAATTAGTGGTACTAACATTAATTAGGATTTACTGATTGAAATTTGAAAGGTGGTAATTAAAGTTAATTCTTCAATAATGGAGTCTTATTTATTTTATATATTTTTTTACACAAAAATGATCATAATTTTAAAATAAAAATAATTATATATTATCACTAAATTAGATAATATTACATGATTAAAAATTTTAAAAATAAATATAAATAAATTTATTTCAAGTGATCTATTGTTATTTGAATAACTAGTAATATTTAAAGTTATAAATTGTCGATGTATAAAATAAAAATTTATAAAAAATATTGTAGTTTTGTAAATTGATATTCAAATCTCAAACTCTTAAATGTCAAGTTTTAAAAATGATTATATAAATTAATTGAATTAAATTTTAAATTTAATTTGTTATATAATTTTTTAAAAAATTGTTAATATTAGATCATTAGTATAAGTTTATGGGTTAGATCGAGTTGAGATTCGAATTTTTTTAAAATTCTTTATTCAATCTTAGTCCTACACAACCCTTGGACTTGTTTTATTGTTTAAAAAAAAATCAGATATTAAAAAAAGTATGTCATATTAATATTTATATATTTTATAACTAAATTTAAATAAAATTTTTTTATTAAATGAACAATTACTCAAGTCAAACCAAAACTACTTAAATCTTTAAATATCGTACTTAAAAAAATTCAATATAGACTGAACGAATTGTTTAAACTCATATACAGAACTAACCATTTGGCACTTTAAAAATTAGTTTTCAATTTATTGCGTCCCATAAGTCCAGTAATCACATCTTCTTTAAGTTTCTTTGCTTAATTAGTTGTGATTTGATTGAAATGTAACGTCCTACACAAAAACCCTTATTTTTATTGGCATCATTTTTCAAACCATAACTCGAATTATTTGTTTTATTAATCGAAATCAAAATGAAAAGTAACAATTTTTTTTTTTTTGCAAAGGTGATATTGGTGTAGGGAAAAAGGCAATAATTGAAAATCTTGCTCAACTACTTAAAAAGATCTTTCGTTTACATTGTTTTTCACACTTGATGCTTTAGTCCACATCTTGGAAGTCCTTTTTCTCCCCTGGTGCTCTCATGCTTTGAAAATGAATATTTCGTGTGTAATATGTTAAAATAATATAAAAAATTTTAAATTTTATCATTTTCTAAAATAATTTTTCATATTTTTATTACATCAAAATTAATTTTTAAATATTGATTTATATTTAAATAAATTTTTAACTTTTAATTTATATTTAAATAAATTTTTAATCTTTAATTTATACCCAAAGAAACCTATATATAAATCTTTTATTTAAAACAAAAATTTATTAAAATACCAATAAAAAATAAAAATTTTACTTAACAAAAAGTAAAATACTTTTTGAATAATTTAGCCTAGAAAGCTTTTAGCGTTTAAAAACCAAAAAAACAAAGTTGATCATGTTTTTAATATATATATATATAATTATGACAGTCACGTCCTTATCACATGCATATATTTTTGTTTGTTTTTGCGCGTGATTTTTATTAGATGTATCAAACTTTAATTGAATAAAGATCAAATCAATATTCTTTTTACTATGTTAAGAGTTGAAATAATAAGATAAACAATGTTCAGGTTTAAGTATCTGATTAAGTACTTTGATAGTACATGTAAACTTTCCCAATACTATAGGGGATACTATTATCCAAAATAATAATGGGAGCCTTTCAATATCAGTGTTGGAAAGCCCTAAAAGAGGCCAAAAATTTGTAAATGTGAGTCTAATCAATTGTTCAATGGAACTCTTATTAAAATATAAGATATAATAAATTTGATTTTTGAATTTTAATATGTATAATTTTTTATTTTATATATTTTAAAAATTAAGGTCATATATTGCATGATCAACTCCCATATTGTGTCCCATTTTCCACTTGTAATTTACATTTTTATATGATAAGATCTTTAAAGTTGGGGTGCTAATACTCTCCAAAGAAGACTTTAGCTTTCATTTTTTTTTATCGAGAAAAGAAACATGGGACCTAACAAAATCTTTTTTTTTTTCATTAGGATTTAAGAAAGGTAGAAGAAAATAGCAAACATATGGGTAATGAAGAACAAGCAGCCGTAGTTTGCTAGGCCAGCTTACCTTCTTAGTATCCTCTTTTGTTTTATTTATTTTCTCCCTTTGCTGGCTTCGAAAAGCAACCAGAAACATGAACTTACGAGGAAAAATAATGAAAATGAAACCGAGAAAAAGATTACGTATTTTTTAATCTAAAATTTAATTTAATTTATTCATATAATTAGTTTTAAAAATTTATATTTAATGGATTTAAATTTACATTTTAATATTTATAACTCATTTTTTTTATCTTGTGATTTTTTGTACAAGAAAATTTGCATATTTCCATGACATTTGATAAAATTGAAACAAATACCCCCCCCCCAAAAAAAATTACGAGAACAGAGAGATTACCTTTCAAAATCCGGCGTGATTTTATACGTGTCCACATGCATACAATAGAAAAATGACAAAGATTCATACGATATTCATGCAGCAGAAAAGCAAATACATTGAAGGACAACATTCATGCACGATCAGGGCAGCGACAACATTATTGTTGTTGTTGTTGTTGACATTTGACATTAATTAATAATGTAACTGAGAATTTGTTTGCTGCTCTGCTCTACATCATTTCTTGATATTAAAGGTCAAAAAAAATCTACCCTCAAGATCGAAGTTGCCATTTAAGAGGCTTCCAAAGATAGCGGCCTGGTTTGGTTTCGTTAGGGGTCTTTCGAAACATGAAAACGAAATGTTGTAATAACAGTTGACTCCGTTAAACCGTTCTCACTCAGACACCAATATGTTGTATAATGTGCATGTCTCCAGGCTCACAACGTCGTTGGCCATCGAACCTTAATCATCTTGTTCACCTTTCAGTTGCAGGGATTAGCCCTAGCTAGCTAACTGATCTAAGGCTGTTTGATTTCCTTGTAGCCTTTAGATCGTGGGTCTCAGAGTTTAACATATGGATCCAATCGTCATAGGTAAAGGACCATAACCAAGCGACTTTCGCTTAATTAGCAGATTTGGATGGAGTTTTGACATCGTATATAAATGAATAGACAACATAGATCAATAAAATTTTTTCAAGATATTTTCAATATAATATTGTTTTATTTTGGGCTTTTCATTGGAATACTTAATGTTACCGATCTGTTAAGACCTTTTCAAAATTTAAAGGTGCGGACATTTTGTTTATAGTAGCATTAAACAATTAATTCATGCAACTTTGGTTAGCTTTTAATAATTATGATAATGATATATCAGACTGACTTTAGCCTAAATAACCATACCTACCTCAATTAAATTTAATTTGAATCTTAACATTACCAAGTAAAATAAAATAAGGACAATGAAAATGAATCCTCCCTCAAAGTCTTAAATGGACTTGAGTTGGAAAGATTTCTGTGCTGAGCTTTTATGGCTGTCTTTTTACTTTCTTGTTGCTTGGAAACTTGGGAAAATTGCAAAGGTGGACAGTACAAATGGGATCAACCATCGAACCTATGGATTAGACTAGTAGACCTTAACACATGGCATTGCAGTCACTTTGCATAAAATCTTTTTTTTTTTTTTTTTCCTTTCAAGCAATGTGGGTTCTTTGTGGGCCGATTAATTTGAGAACAAAATTAGGTTGCGGGTGACCTTCTCTAATTGGGTCTAGAAAAGCCTAAAAGGAAAAAGCTTGCAAAAGTCTTGTATACAGTGCTTGGGCTAAAGTATAGCAATCTGGTCTGCCTCTACGGAGAATCGGAGATGGATGAGCTGAGAAATTTGCCCTTGTCGTGGCTAAGATCAAAGTGTCTGGCAGTAATATTTCATAAATTTTATATTGAAATTTCAACATTGGTAATAATTTTATATAAAATTTAGTTAAATACTACTACTAGCTTTTTCAAAAGAAAGATCCATTTATCAGGTAATATATGAATATAAACATCTTTTGCAGGTATTTTTTTTCTTACTAATTTTAGAAAGATAAAAATTTATGCAGATTTTTTCTTTAGCAAAAACAGCTCATGACAGTGAATTTGTTGGTTTTTTTTTTCTTGGTACATGTGAATTCATTATTGTTAAACTCCATTCTCCTCTTACCATTTTTATTAAATATTTGCAAGAAAATACTATGGATATAACGCGATCAGGAACTTGTACAGTGTAAGTGGTTATTACTACCATTTTTATAAAACAAAATAAATACATAAATGGAGTTTATTAAAAAAAAAAAGGATAATGGGGTCAAAACAGTCAAAACGAACTTCGGGTAGGGTCGAACGAAAAAAGCTGATTCACCAAGAGATCCGGAGGCATATTCTTATTAATAATCCAGTGCCAACTCCCCTCGGACCCACCATGTTGTCCACGTCCCACTATCATTATACTATTGGCCGTCCGATGCAAATGATTTTCAGCTTTATCCACAAACAACAGCGACATATCAAAATGATCTCTCCTCTTTACCGTAACCACCAACGACAAGGATTGGCTCACTCTGAAATCATACCTAAACCAGCAAAACCCAATAAAATCATCCACGTGTTTAAACATGCCTGTGGGTAATTACATATTAGGCATTCCAAAAGGCATTTGTAAGTCTTTCAACAATCATCATTTAATTAAAAAAAAAAAAAAAGAAAAAACACTTCGGCCTAAAGAGTTGAAAAAGTGGGCAAAGGTATCCTATATTATATTTATTTTATCTTTTGAGCGAGGCCATGAATTTCAAGCCTTGAAGGGTTCTATTGATCAAGAAAAAAGCTTTCTTTTTTTGCTTTGAGTTCACCTTCACAAGGTTTGCCTTCTGGGTTGTCCTTTTATATTTGATATTTTTCATACATACATATAGATACATATTTCTTTTGCTTTTCTCTTTGTGTGTGTGTTGGTAATTAGCAAGGATGTTTTAGTTGAAATTTAGGGCTTTTTGTTATGATTTTTTTCTTTTCAAATTGTGCAAAGGAAACAGCATTATAATCAGGGATAAGATTTGGGTGGTCTTGGGTTGCTTCCATTTGTTTGTTTTTCATGAATTGATGGTCATAATATATATTTGTCTTGCGTCATCATCGGTTTCAAAGTCATTGGAAATTCATAAAGACTTAAAAAAAGGAATTTTTCCTTAAAAAGCAAGTATTTTCACTTAATTTTTTTGGGTAGCAACTTCAGGAGGAATGGCAAAGAGTTACTTCAAGCAAGAACATGATCTTGGTATGTACTTGAATCTTTTATTTTGTTACGATTATTTTGTTAAGATTTTTTTTTTTTTTTTATAATTTCTATGTAGTATAGTAAATCAATGTGAACTATGGTATATTTTTGAAGTTAATGATTTTTTTTTTTGTTTGGTTCTGGCTTCAGAGAAAAGGAGGGCAGAGGCTGCTAGGATTAGGGAGAAATACCCTGATAGGATCCCTGTAAGGATCGAACTTCACTTTCCATCTTGATATCCATTGTAAATTGTGATCTACTATGTGCTACTTTTGCGATAGGCATGTATAACTTGTTGGTGATTATAAGTGTTCCTAGCTTGACTTGTTTATTATCCCCTTTTATGTTTAAGGTGATCGTTGAGAAGGCAGAGAGAAGTGATATACCGAACATAGACAAGAAAAAGTAAGCATCACTGGTATCTTGTTCATGGCTTTCGATTCTCTTGATTTACTGCCTTTTTCTGTTAAAACAGCATCGGGTTATAGGTTCTTTGAATTATCTATCTCTGTCATATTTGTATTTCCACCGGCACAATCTTTTGATGATTGACATCCCTAGCTAGAAATAAGTATTTTAAAAGGTAAGGGGTATTATGATGCTGTTGATCCTACTGTTTCTTTTGGTATTATTATTCCCATGTTATTGTGGAAGCTTTCTGCGTGTATTTTGATACCAAATGGTTGCCTTGGATATGGGAAATCGTTCAAATTGTTTATTTACTTCCACGGATTGATGTTTTTGATATGCAATCGTCATTTCATTGTATAATAATTTGTCTTGGGTTGAATCGTGGCTGTTTCATAGTTATTGGTTGTATAGTCTTTGATAGAGAGCATGTTGCGTAATATGATTCGGAAATTTACAGGTACCTTGTCCCAGCTGACTTGACTGTAGGACAATTTGTATATGTCATCCGTAAAAGGATCAAACTGAGTGCCGAAAAAGCAATTTTCATTTTTGTGGACAACGTCCTCCCTCCAACCGGTAATCCCCTTCAAATTATATCCTTCGGTGCTTGATGCTTTACCTTTGCTGTCCGACTCAAAGGAAGGCCAACTCTTTTCTTTTTGCAGGTGCCATTATGTCTGCTATATATGAGGATAAGAAGGATGAAGATGGATTTCTTTACGTCACTTACAGCGGGGAGAACACATTTGGGGATCCAATTTCTCAGTAGCCTTTGGTAGATTCATTCCGACGTTGCTTTTATCTTTCCCTTGTTTCTCCGAACCTGCGTATTACCTCTCTAGCATTACCATTTCCATTGCCTTGGGCTAACTAATGTCGTTATTGCTAGTATTATTTAAGGACCTAATGATGATATGGTGTACAGTTGAATATTGTATATAAATTTTAATATTTCCGCACAACGTTAAAAGTTCGTTTTCTTTTTTATCATTTATCACTTGAATTCTATCCCTCGGTTGCAGATAGATGTTAACGACTTGGCATTGAATTTGAAGTAACTTTCATTTGGAGCCACCCTACCTGGATGTTTGGGCTCTGTTCTCTGAATTTTTTTTCCCATTATAATCTACTACCCAGGATGTTTGATATGAGTATATCTAGTATTTTTATATATCTAAAATAATATCTTTATACGTATATTTACATGTACTGTTAAACGAAAGCGTGCAAAATCAGTGTGAGGGACTATTTGTTGAGGAGAAAATGTAAAGGAAGAAAATTAACCCAATAGAAAATTGAAAAGTAAAGGAAACGAACAGAGAATAAGGCATGGGAATCTGTGAAACTGAAGTTGATCGGAGAGCTCAAAAACAGGATTCACGGATTGAAAAGTTTGAAACTGAGACAGTCACGGATAGGACATTGAAGTTCGCAATCAAACCCCCAAACTCCAAAATCTTCAATTTATTTCACAATTTGATATCTCTCGGAGTCCTCAAAATTTTGTGTCTTTTTTCACGTACTTTTGTAAGTGTCCTTTGATACTCTTAGGCACAGTCACGGGTTGCACACCAAATTTCAGCTATATATATAATTTCTTTGCTCGAACTTTAAAGCTCAAGGAGAATAATAAATCTTTGGAACCCTAAGCCATGGGTTCGAAGTTTTTAGCAATGTTTTTTATCTTCTTGATTTTCATGTTAATATCATTGCCGCCCATTCATGCTTGTGTTCCTTGTACACAACCGCATCCTCCGCCACACCACCGCCCAACTCACCCTAAAGTTCCCCCCCTGAACCCGCCTAGCACCAAGCATCCACCGCGCCATGGAGGCAGGGCCCCTCCAAAGGTAAAGCCACCATCCAAAAAACCTCCTTTGCCACCAGTCATTGTCCCACCGATTATCATTACCCCACCTATAACAAACCCTCCAGTGATATCACCTCCCATTACCAACCCTCCTGTTACCATCCCACCACCTTCTTCTCCTTACCCCCCTTATACCGGAGGCCCACCTGCCGGTGGAGGTGGTGGCGGAGGCGGAGGCGGTGGGGGAGGCGGAGGTGGTGGAGGTGGAGGTGGGAGTAGCTCTCCTGCTCCACCAACTTCCCAACCAACCTGCCCTGTTAATGCACTTAAGCTAGGATTATGCGTAGATGTGCTTGGAGGATTGGTGCACATTGGGTTAGGAAACCCAGTCGAGAACGCTTGCTGCCCAGTTCTCGGAGGTCTGCTAGAGCTTGAAGCCGCCGTTTGTCTTTGCACTGCGATAAGACTTAAGCTCCTAAACCTAAATATATTCATCCCCCTTGCTCTTCAAGCTTTAATAACTTGTGGAAAGAACCCTCCTCCTGGTTTCATTTGCCCTCCTCTTTAACTGCAACATTCATCCAAAATGACAACGCAATCGGCGCCACTTCCCTAGGACGAACAACATAGTAAGATAGAGCTCAGTTTCCAAGCAGGGTTGCCGCCTCGGCCTCCCATGCTAACTGTTCCTTTAACTGCCCCACAACCCAAAAAAAAAAAAAGAAGAGATTGATGAAAACTGAAAATAATGTGTACTTTTTTCAATTATTAGGTTTGAATCATGTCGTTTTCTGCTAGGGTTTCGACTATTGTTGTATTTTCAATTGATTAGATCAGTGTTTGCTTTCGTTCTTCAGGGGTTTGAACTTCCATTGATATCATAGTTGCATTGCAAGTGTTATTTTATGTTTTCATTGTTGACAGTTCAGTTTTGCTTGTTTTAATCTGTCTCAGACTAAATTTGTGGGGACTTTTTGTATCCTCGTAATCCTGATTTAACTCAACTAAGATGAATTAATAATGTGTAGCAACAAAATGAATTAATAATGTATAGCAAACAAAAGTCTCAAACCAAAGCAACTATTATTCAACTATTTATGACAAGGAAACCTATTTCCACTTGACACTCTTCTCATAATTTTGAAGTTAAAAGAAACAAGAAAGTAGATATCGCTTTCATTTCATTTCCTTTTTCTTTAATTCCTTCTTCTTTCCCTTTGATTTTCAATAACTAAAATTGCATGCCATTGTTAGAGTAGCTAAGCCAAGCAAATTCATTATCCAAAGTACAAGCAGAACTTACTTCCGTTATGCAGGTCGTTCATTTTCCTTCGGGAGAAGACGAAATAACTCGAGTTTTATCGTTTATAGAGAATCAATTTTCATTGCATCAAAGCTATTCTAAATCTTTGAGTAGATTTTAAACAGGTTAAGCTGGAGATCACAGTTCTCAAGCATCAAGATCACTCCCAGCTGACTTCCCTAGAAAATTTTGTGTTTGCAAATCTATAATCGAAATTCATATATGTATATAAATGAGCTTTGCTTTTTCTTCATTTTTTCCCCCCTTTCTTGCAGGTGATTTTGCGTACATCTTCCTCTCACCAAAATCATAGTCACGAACTCAAGTTGGTATTTACTTCTCAAAAATACACATGCACCATGGGCCCCGAGACTGAAATTAATACTTTGTTTGGATAAACAATAATAATAATAATAAAGTATATATCTCTTGTTTGGATAGCTTTTTTTTTTTTTAATTTAATCCAAATTAAAATTTACAAAAATTCTTATTCACGAACTCAAGTTGGTATTGACGTCTCAAAACTATACATGCACCATGGGCCACGCGATTGAAACTAAGACTATGTTTGGATAAACAATAATAAAAAAAATGAAAAACAAAGTATATATCTCTTGTTTGGATAGCTTTCTCTTCCCCTTAATTTAATCCAAATTAGAATTTATAAAAATTAAACATGTCAAGAGAAAATAGGAGATACTCAACTCTCCTCACTTTTTCTTATGTAATATATATCCAAACAAGGGAAAGAATCCTTTTTCCCTTGTTTTATTTTACTTTCTCTCTTTTACCTTAATCCAAACATGGGATAAGTTAATTATAATACATTCCTAGTGTATAAACTTTTATATTATTAATGAATCATAAAATACCACAAAGGAATATGTAACATTACCTTTATTTATTTTAAAGGATTTATGAATGAAATATAATCATCACGTGATTTACTAACAGTATATAAATCTATACTCTAACATGCATCAAATATAAAATCATTATATTTTTTATATATTTATGCTTAAATATGAGGTTTTATACTTTATGAATTAAATGTGTTACGTTCCAAACAATTTCATTGCTCATGAATATGGTTTGACATTTAGCTGTAAACCTTTTTTTTGTTTATATTTCATTTTAGAACTTTACAGTGGCAAAAGACTGTGTAGCTATTTGTAGAATTCATGGCCATACAGATCATATTAATTGATATAATAACATGGGGCTAACTATTGTTAGGGTTAATAAAAAAATCGTAGTTAAAAATAGAGAATAGATGGTAGATGTTGTAGTATTTCGTACATTAAATATATTAAATATCACTTCTTATGCATAATTGATTAAGTCCAGGGAGTGATTTTCCAGACACATATAGTTTTTGATGCAACAATATAAACAAGAAAAAAAAAATTATACTTGTAATATAGCCCTCCTATCGTGTCCTAGAGACTATATATAGCATTAGAAACATTGAGAAATTAGACATTCTTTCACTCTCTATGGGAGGATTGTTGGTTTATTCAAATAAACAAGCTGAATAATACCAGTCGTTCATTTGCCTTAAACATACATACATACATACATAGAAAGCCTACGAAAACACTAGTAAGAAAAGTATAACACTTTTATTCAGTGTATTATATCAATCCACAAGCAATTAACCATACCAATAATTAAATACTGATCACATAGTGGAAATTTAGAACGTCAATGCCATGCACGCAACACCAAGAAGAGAATTAATGAATAGGTACACAGGAAGCCAGAGGGAGCATTCTTTGAGCAAAGTTTGAGAAGCATGCTCAGGTCAGCTGCTTATTAGGGCCGACGCCGAAAATGTTCGCTTTAAGTGCTTTGCAAAGGCAAACAGCGGCCACAAGATCAGAAAGGCCTTGGATTGCGAAGCAGCAAAGTTTACCAGCTGTATCATTGGGGTCGAGCAAGCCCTTTAGCAGTTCAGAACATAAACCAAATTTAACGAGATACACGAGGCATTTGCCAACTACGGCTAGAGATTGGGAGGCAGTGGGCTTTGGTTTTGGCTTGGGAGAAGGGCAGCTGGAAACACAAGCACTGACTAGGGATGATAGCAGAACGTCCAGTGCAAAAAATAAAATAAAGGGCACCCGATGCTGCTCTTTGCGAAGCCATCTCTCTCAACCCCAACTAGCTTAATTATCTTGCTTAGATTGAGAACTTGGCATCAAGGTAAAGGGGGGTGGGGGGTAGGGGGATTTATAGTGTTTCGAAAGGGCTAAGTCGGCTGGTTGAAAATGTTAAAGAATGTTTTGGTCAATCTTTGTAGTATGTACCCAAATAAGATGCCGACTTGCCGAGAACCAAATTTCCTACACATCTATTTCCCATTCCTTATTATGTCAATAATGTAGTTAAATGGATTGCATCTTTCTGATTGAAGATCCTAGTCTACAACTAACAAATTGTTAGCCAGTCCCAACTCATTTGCCTTTTAAGACATCTTACTTACTCCCTAAAGGTTGCAGCAGTTATTACCAGTTGTTTGAAACATTAAAGTCTGTAAAGTTTAACCATATTTTCAACCTGAAGTTTGAATATAACACTAACTAGAAAAGAAGAATGAGAACCAAGGTTTTATTCAGTAAATTAGTTTTATACAACTTTAAAAGTTAATATTTTAATAAATTTAAAGTTTAACCTCTTTTTTTACTTCATTATTATTTTTCGCACGCAAGAACTAGAGAGTTTCAAAGCATCCTCCTTAATTATATAAAGGGGGGTAGGTTAATAGCATATTTTCTTCAAATCCCATATTTTAGATTTTACTTTGAATTGATCTGAGAATTCTGCCATTATACCACAGGTACTACTTACTTAGATGAAGTTAAGGACAAAGGAAGTCAGGGAAAATTCCAGCCTTTTGTTAACACAAAGCCCTAGTTGATGAGAGTGTTGGGGTGAGAGACCAAGTCCCTTGTATTTAGTCTAGACCAACAGCATAAAAAAAAATTCCCAGTAAAATCAGATTTGAAATTTTTATGAAAATAACGAAAACAATGTTTTCTCTTTAAAAATACCAAGAAAAAACCCATCATTATCAATGCTAAAAACAACAACAAAAAAACACCGCCAAAATAAAGAGAAGGGAAGAGAGAGAAATACTAAGCAGGAAAAAAATGGAAAAAAGAATGGAGAATTTCGGGTTTGGTAGTTGTAAGAGGAGTTGAAGCTTCAAATTTGGTGAAGATTGAAGAGCAAAGGAAAGGGACCGGCGGTGGCTGGCGGAAGATGCGGCAGTCGGCGCTGAAATCTGGTAATTTTGGGGATTTCGGTTATGGTTGTTGAAGAATGAAGATGGAGATGCGGAAGAGAGAGATTAAGGGTGAGAGAGAGAGAGAGTGAATGATAAAGAGAACTTAGAGGAGAGAGAAAAATAAGAGTAATCGTAGGGTTAGAAAATTAATAAAAAGATTAAAAAATATTATATCATATTGTTAAATATAACTTTTGTATTTTAATATATTATTAAATATAAAATATTTTTATTATATAGCCAATAATATTTATAAATATTTTTACAATAGCATAAGAAAATCTTATTTATAAAAATAAATTAAAATATAACACCTAAATTTTTATTACATTAAATAATATTTTTAATATATTTTTAGAAGTATTAAATAATATTTTAAATGTTTTATAATCAATATTTTTAAATTAAAATTTGAAAATTAAAATATTATTTTACAATTAAAAGATAAAATTAATTTTTTATTATATTTTTTTATCTATTTTTAATATTATTTTAATCAAATAAATAATATAATACTATTTTTAATCTACCTCATTCAACGTATCAAACTACATAATATTATTTATCTATTTATTTATTTTATTCTTATAAAATAATTACTTCATTCTTACGAAGTAAACTTACCATTAGATTACTGCAGAAGTGTGTACTAAAAAACCCAGTCTTTGTACAACTAATCCTTAAAACTCTTATTCAACCTATCGTGCATGTGAAGCGAAAACTCCGCGTCTTTTGTGTTTCTATTCTTTTAACGTTTTTGTTAGTAGTTGCTTTATCGTATTTTATTTTTTAAAATTATCATATTAAATAAATTATTACCTTAATATTTAATAAAAATAATTATTATTTTTAATGGATTTTAGTAATAAGTGCTTCAACAGTGTAAGGTTGTGCGTTTGTTTTTTTGAAATGTAGGTCAGAAAGTAGGTAGAGGAAACACAACAGTGAGCCTTAGACGGTATCGCTGCCTGCCTGCCAATGGTTGATATAAAAGGGAACAATGTGCAGAGATTTGTCCTTAACCTAAGTAGATGCGGGCACTCGGCAGTGCCAGCGGGAAGGAATCATTGTGCATTTCCGAGGATTGTCATAATATCAATGCGCATACGCCCGCTGCTTCTGTTTCTTTTCTCCTCCTCCTTCACTTAGAACTGTTATATCATCTCTTTTGTAGGAAGATCCTTTGAGCCTACATTGATTACATAGACACAGGTAAAGCCAAGGACGTGCCCCCCTTAAAGCTAGTAGTAAGGATGAAAGATCTTTGGACAACATCCTCCCTGGCCTGGATTCAACATCAAGTCTCCGTACTTTTATTCTTCCCCGCCAGGACCCAACTAAATAAATGGAGCAAAAATCCAAACCTCACTGTTTAGATCATTTTTATTTTTCAGTTAAAAAAATCTTTTCATTTCTGTTGTTGTCTTAGGATGATAAGAGGATTGTTCTTAATTTTAATATTCGATCTTTAAATTAATTGAATTTATCTTTTAAGAATGATTTTACCAACTAATTTAACTAAATTGCGACGAGTTCAGGATCTACCTGTTTTTATACCAACCAAAGAATGTACCCCACAAATTCATAAAGCGCCCCTAGGATTGAGCAACGCCTATGTCGATGCGCAATTAGCGCCCCTGACTTCCATGTGGGCATCATTTTTATTCCCCGTCCCTCCTCCTGTTTGACCATTTCATGCTAGATTTATTGAGCACAAACAACTGCGTAAATTATGGGGGGACAAAAAACTGCGTAAAGGAGCTGTTAGTTTAGATAGAAAGCACTTTTATCATTCTTCATTTGATAATTGGAACAAGTCAAACCATGACTCTATGACACAATTTTCAGGTCAACACCAATAAATCGGTCCATTATTTTGATTTATGCAACCATTTAAGAGGTAGTTTTTAGCAAATTTGAATTTGAATCTTAACATCTGCAATTTCTTTTTCTATCCCAAGCTGCAACCTCTTTTGTGCCCAAAACAAAAGAACGCATTTTCTTTTTCTCCTCTTCTTTTCATTTATTCATATGAAGAAAATACAAATAATTATGAAATTAAATTTTCAGGTGAAGCTATAGAATAAATGAACTATTGAGAGATTACATTACACAAACAATTCCCACACTAGAGAATGTTAGAAGAAAAATTTAGGCTCTCACCTATCCATATCAATTCAAATCTACTCACTTAAAGATCAAATCTTGGCCTGAGATCTTTGCAAAGAGCTAGAAGTCTAGAACGGCAATCCCGAACCAAAGCTATTTACGTGTTCATCATCTCAATTCCATGATTGTCCCGAATGTCTGCCTGTTCTAAATGATAAAAAAAAAATTTATGCATGGTCTGGTCTAAATGACAAAACCAAACGATAGTAGCAAAACATGGTAGCTAGAATATGGATATTCAAGTAAGAATTAACAAGACACTAACAAGCTTCCATCATAGTAAGATGAATGGAATTTACTCACCTAAAAGTGAAGTTAGCATTGCTCAGATGAATCAACAAGTTCATTGAATTCACCAAAGATATCTGGACAGCCGTCCCATTTCATCTGTTCTCTTGCTTCCCAGTAACCGCCCATGTAGCGGAAGGATCCATTTTCACCATCTCTCTGGAACCATCTAGGCTTCCACCCATTTTCTTGCAGTTTTCTCGACTGTGCCGTACGAGAAGCAGTGTGAATATCAGCAGTAAAAGCAATAATATTAAATCAGACCTACCCAGAAATAGAAATTTCTGCCAATATGTCTTTCTGAGTATAGAACTAAAAAATTGTTACTACAGCAATATATTCATGTCACAGTTTAGAAGACGCATTTTGCATTGTGGTAAGACTTGCTTCATGCCACAAAATCATTCAAAGGCCATTGCTTGCAGATGCATCCAGACGGTGGGGTAAAGTAGTCAATTTGCCCTGTAAACTAATAGGATTTTCAAGTGGTGGAAACATACCATTCTCTGCCTCCTCTCCAACCGTTGTTTCTCTGCATTTGCCCTATCATATTCCCCATTCTCCAAATGTCGTTGGTCAGGTCTAAGCCTGGAATCCGTAGGTGGGAGCTTCTCCTTAATCCGTGATCAAATACCCAACATCAGACAAAGCTATACTAAACAATTAGATATGCACAAGAGGCAAATGAAAATGCTTAAGAGAAACTGATGTAATACATCATCTCTACCTGCAGTCCTGGCGTTAGTTCATTTAGCGTGATCGCAAATGATGTTAAGTTGTAGCGAGTAAGATTAGGAGGTGGCTTGTTCCTCTTCCATAGCAATGTGGCACTTGATGAAGGGCTGCAATCCTTTGGCTTGCCACTCCCATCACCATTAATATAGTACATGCTGTCATCCCATTTGCCAATTAATGTTGCAACCTTTTGACTTGAAAGGTCTTCAATGAACCCATGAACCTGAGTAAATGTAGGACAGGATAAGATTTCTACAGAAAATATCTCTTTTAAGTCACGGAAGGTAGACTACTAAGGATATGAAGCGATCAAGCCAGGATAAAACAATTGCATAGATGATCCATTTTCCATATTAGGAGAACAATAACTGAATTGGCTACCAGAAAGAAACTTGAGGAACAATTAGATTGACAGCTAACCTGGTGAGGGTTCCGGTCAAGAATAGACTGCTCTTTAAATTTGAGTTTACAGGAATACTGCTGATTCCCTTGAATGTGCATCAATCCATGGTGATCGCAATACACTTTACCAAGGATAAGATTATAAATAGTAGTAGTTACCTGCAGAGAACGAAGATCAAAACTAAAAATAATTTACACCAAACAAATAGAAATGGAAGCTAGAACATGAGAACACCTAAATAGCAAATCCAGTAAATACAAAGCCCAGTTGTGCACACCTTGCTCCACTGAAATATTTCACCATCGTCAAACTCTAGGGTCAGAACTCCAACAGGGTCAAGCTGAATTGACCGCCCCCAAAACTTTGTGCGAAGGTTACTGTCACCCCAGAATTTCCACCCTCTGCCTTCACAATGACAGGCAATAACAGTTGGGTGGTGACTAACCTGCTTCAACTTGAAAGGTAAGTCATCTATGCTCTGGTACCCGCAATATAAATATTTGCACATTCACATCCAGATAAATAGAAGCAATTACTTAAGAAAGTAAGTACTCCAAAGGCCTACAGAACTAGTATAGTTTGAGTTTGCTTCATAAGTTCTCAAAAAACACTTGTAATGTTTCTTTTCACTGTTTTGAGAACATCCGACAAATAATTGCTTGAACACGAAAGTTTCATTCCTAGAACTGTCCAGGGATTTTTTTTCCAGATAAATGGTTCAAAATATTATTCAAGACACTACTATCATGGCAATAATTTCCAACATCTTGATTATCCATAATAAAGAAGAAGATGATGACAGTCCTGTACTCTCTCTCTCTCTCTCTCTCTCTCTCTCTCTCTTTTTTGTAAAAAAAATGTTTGTGTATACATAATCCATTGTTTTGTTGTTAAAAGCATCTGCCCTACTTTAAACCATGTCATTTTCTTCTCAGGGCTCTGTTATTTAATTTATCAAAGGCTATGAAAAGTATACATCAAACTGACTTTCTCCTAACTGCTGAGAAGTCAAAAGCACTCGATTTTAATCAAAATAAAGAAAAAAAAAATTCCCAACTTGTCAATTTTAGGTTCAATATAAAGCTGCACGTTTCTTGATATGAAGTCAGCTCATTGATAAATCCTGAACAACTAACCTTCTCAGAGAAGAAACGAACTCCTTTGTCAGGATAGTCTGCTTCATAAGTTTCTCCTAGTAATGGATTGAAGGGCTTACAGTGTCGGCCTTCAGAGGAAGCATACCCAGAAACAGCAAATGCAGCAACATTAAGAATCCGCTGGAGACTGTTGCCCTGAGAATATAACAGAAAACCAGATAGAGCATACAATAGGATTGAACCGATACAAAGCCAGAGCATCTGCTGATGTTCACAGAACGTTAATAAGCATTTATCAAGAGAAGCATGGAATATTAAAGATGAAAAGTAGGAATAACATACTTCTTTGCCATACTCATATGCTCGGTCCAAAAGATAAGAATATTCTAGGTCCTCAAAACATTTCTGAAGGGATGATATTGGTTCATTAAAGTAAACCGGGAGACATACTCGTGTGAGATCCTTTCCCACATTGTCTTTGATCATAGACCAAAGGCTAACCCCTTTCTCTTTTTCAATTGGATCGGGAAGCTTTTTTCGTCTCTCAATTCGAGAATATCTGGAATTACAATCTTCTTCATCAGCATGAATCTTTTCCACATTATCAATTTGATTTTCGGCCTCTCTTGGATTATCTGCATGATCAGCTAAGCCTCTTCCAGGCCCACAACTAATAGCAGGTTCAGTAAAATACTCTTTTGTGTCAAAGAACAAGGTTCCATCTTCATTAGAAACTTCCTCAAGCTCTTGTTTCTCAATATCATCAGATGATTCAGTTGCACTACATTCTGAGAACCCAAACAAAATGTCAGGCTATAAGAGAACAGGGCAAGCATTAGTAACCAGAAACAGAGCTTAATAATAAGATAATTACTCATTGCAACATTCCCGAACAACCTTGCATTTACGTTAAATAAAACGGGAATAATGATGAAAGCTATGGAGAAGAAGACAGGAAATTGCCATTGAAACTTGGGATAAAGAGAATGCATTTGTTACTCGAGAATGCATATCTAAAACTATGTGAAATCAGTTCATCCATGAAGTGCCACTGTGGATATGACTATAGGTCTGCCCAAAACAACAAATACTACCTTCCTTTGCTAATACGATTTAATTTTAACAAGCAAAACATAGGAGTCAGACAATCACGCATGAAGAAAGATCAAGCCAAAGTTACAGATAGGGCATGTACCACAACATTTTCCACGCCCCATACCGGAATATTCATGTTTGGTCAACTGGTAATCTCCATCATGAAATCCAGAGGTTTCAGATTCAATATTAGCTGCCTGAAAATGCAAAGAAAAACTTCTCAGTGCACCATAAACAATAAAGCTTAGCACAATAGTGCATAGGATAAGTCAAAAAGAAATGACATGGTATCATGCAAATTTATAAGAGAATCAACAATTTAAAAGATGAGATGACTAAAGCCAACAATAATTAAGACAGCATTTTAAAACACACTGTTTAGCAATCCCACCAATATGTTTATTAGAGCTTTATTGATCGACTTGAGATTCCATTTGCAATTAGGTTTTAAGGGAAGTTCCTATAATCCTTTTACTAAGAGGAAGATTGAAAGTGCAATAGACATATGTCCTCATTATGATGTTACGAAATGCAATAAACCAATCATATCAATACAAAGCATGCACATGATAAACAATCTTGATAAGAAAAAACGGTAAACTCAATAAAGTTTATAACATACAAAATTGTATAAATTATACTCCAAAAGTTTCAATAAGACATACAATAATGAGAAACAATTACAAAAGAAGAACCAGTTTTAATTGATCACTACACTAATTACCCTCCGTTAGCAGTCACTTGTGTAGCCCGGAGAAAGCCCATAGGCTCTAGTGCATCAAACAAAAGAATACGTTTGTTTTACTATTGACCAAAATTGTTGCGTTTTCATTCCACTGGCCATCAACACAATCACATGATAGTTTCCATCATGTCAGAAATAAAGATTATTGATATAAATTTTATTTGGCCTCCATACCCTCATTCATGAACAGTATCTGTTCATCCCATGAAGTAAATATTATTCATTTTAAATGCAAGGCTCCACCAGTTGGTCTAATTACCAACCTAAGCCTGTCTGACACTTGCCAGTTGCCACTCTCTTTGCACAAATGCACTTTTATCATTTAACTTCATTAGGTTGAACTTGCTATTGGTCCAAGTCTAACTAAATTGATCTTCACTCTAATTGAGAAATTTATTTCAATTCACCAACTTATTTAAATTCAAAATTAAAAAAAAAAAAAAAAAAAAAAAAACACACACACACACACACGAATAAACAAAGATCCAGCACTTACCTCCAACTGTCTTAACGTGTCCAGCAAATTAGATCTTTCTTCACAAAGAACTTTAAGTTGCCTTTGTATCTCCGAGAACTCTGAAAGCATAATCTGCTCACAATCCTCCACAAGGTTATCATTGACTCCCTCCTCAAGCAACCGTTTCTTGAGCCTATCAGTTGATATAGACAAATCATGGGGTACAAGGGAGAAATTATCATTTAACGGTCTCAGCGGAAGGAGGCTCCTGGTTGATACCAAAGCTTGTATCCAAGCAGCCCGATCTCTCTGCGTATTAGTTCTCAAATGAAGGGTCTTTGTAGCAGTGAAAATGTAAAATCGTCTGTCATCCGATTTGCTCTCCCGGAATGAAGAGATCTGCTACAAGAATTCAGTTAACAGCCCCATGAGTTATGCAAGAGTTCCATACTGTGGTATGATCACATTGATCACCATGATTTTATATGCCCCATTTCATGGTCACATAAAACAAATTCACAGAATAAATGCATGAGTGAAACATATTATAGTAAGTCCATTTCCAGAAATAAAAAGGAATAAATGCTATCAATTCAAGATAATGAGAGCTGAAAAGCTCAAAATTGAAGTCTTGAGCCCCTCCCCACGATAGGGAGCATTATTGCCGATATTTTTCAAAAATCGCCTGTAGAAAAACAAATTTCTGTAAATTAGACCACCGACCTTTAGGCTTTAAAGGTGTAACCTCAGCAGAAGCCAAACCCATTAACCTTCAAACACCGGATGATTACACAAAATAACCAGACATTTGAAGCCTCTAATTTATTTTAGCAAAAAGTAAACAAAAATACCAGCCCTAAACCAAACAAAACCAAAATTCTTCACCAAAGACCATGAGAATTACAACTTTCTAGGGATAAAACAAATATGAACACCATTTGGATCTACTTGTGCACAGGTGAGTATACACTTAAAAACGACACAGAAGGAAATACCATCATATCCTTTGAGTTTTCACGTGTTTCTAAGCAGTATTCACCATAAAATTCTATACAATCTTAACAAGGAAAACCAACCAAATACTAGTCTCAAGCCCCGGGCTTTTTTCTTCTTTTTCTTTGTTTCTTTCAATGCCTAAAAACGAGAAAAGACCATGTAAAATCAAAAAGAGAAAGAAATTACCTCTCTATTACGAGACAAACAATGCAAAACTCAAAATAGGACGGCAACAAACAAAACCCACTTCGACATTTCAGAGAAACATTACATCAGCATCTTTGATTTCTACATGGTCAGTATAATGCAATATCTCTGTAATAGTAATTATGTAATCAACATAATATTAAAGATTATGATTAAAATTATGAGAATTATTTGTAGTCTAATTATTTCTTTTCCTTAGAAAAACCCTTGCTCCTATCATCACCTTGAGTGAAAGAACAGTATTTTGAGACCTAAGACAACAGCGGCTGGCTAGCAAAAGGGAATAGGGGTAATAAGTTGACGGGAAAGGAAAGAATGAGTCTGATAAAAACGTGGGAAGCGAAAGAAAAAGATAGGCAAAAAAGATCAAACGCAAAAGAAGAAAAAAATTGGAAATAAGGATCAGATTTCAAGTAGTTGGAATCGTAGTTGATGGCTTTAAAAAACTCAAACCATTGTATTGAATACCATTTAAACGATGATGTGACCCCAGCTTAATTCCTAGACCTAAAGCATACGCTATCACAGCCCTCCAAGCCCACCTGCTGATGTGACCCACTCTACATTAACAACCAGTTAAAAACAGTAAATATATATTAAAAAATTACTTTTTTCTGTTTTATCTTATTTGATACAAAGTTAAACATGAAAATTGAAAATTTTTAGGCTTATTTTTACAGATCATATAGTAAACTACATGACGAACAATGCAAGAAACTTACGGTTCTTGCTCTTCAAATTTTCCCTTTTTTTGTTACTTTAGCTCAGCTATCAATGCCTATTTTTTCTGTGATTTTTTTTTCAGATGCAATTTTTCAGGGTCGGTAAAATTAGTATAAAAATGACTTAATTTAATTGGTAACGCTTCAGTTAATTTTTTTGAATCAAAATATTAGGAATTATTTCTAAAACAAAATTCTATTACCGCCAAACGGATCACTCTGATCATCTGTTTGTTCCTTTTTTTTTTGGGAATTTTTGAAATTTGATTTTGTTTTTTTCTGATATATACCTTTAAATGAACAATGCCAACGGTTTTCTGGTGTTTCCGTCTACCGCTACAACTGTCCATCCTCGAAAGCCGATTGGTTGAGATATCACCGATCAATCTGACGTCATCGGGAGGGGGGAGGTTTAGAGTCTCCAGCCGGCGAATCTTCGAGTAAGATAAGATTCCATTACGAAGCAAAAACCACCTGGATCTCCATCCTTTGCCATAATTAGTCCACTTGTAGAGAATTCCGGCGACGGTGCCTTCGGATCCTCCCGTCGTCAACCTCGCCGCATTGCCTGTTTCAGATCCGGATAAAGTCTCCGCCGGCATGCTCCTAGCTCGAGTCAACGAAACCTCCGGTGACTGGTCGCCGATGCCGGGACTTTCCAATGATATACAACATAGCGGATGCATTTCCTTAACCCGCATTTTCTTCTCCGATCTCGATCACAACCGAAATTCCTCCAAAATATAAATATTCAGTCAAGTACTCACTTTTTCCATCGGCAAAACATAGAACCAACTGCTGCAACCAAATTAACAGCAAATCAAAACATCTATTATTAACTTGAAAACCCAAAGCAAAAAATAAATAAATAACTAAATAAATGTAGTAAAATTTATTTCAAAGTTCAAAGAAAAGGACTTTTTTTCTTTTTGGAGGTCGAGAAGCTGAGTTGAGAGAGCTAAGCTTGGCTTAGAGCTCTGAAACTGAGAGATCCATGAAGGAAAGCGGAAGACAAGATGACTAAAATAAGAAACCTATTTATATAAATTTTATTTTTATTAAGCCTGAAGCAACGATCGAAAAATTTATTCATTAAACAAAATATTATTAATTTTCCAAAAATAAATTGTATTTGTAGTGGCAGATTTGTAATTAAATGGAGAAGAGCTTTTTATCGGGAAGGGATATATCGGGGGTGGAAAATGGATAATATCGGTAAAACTAAAATATCGTTTTAATTTAATTTAATTTAATTATTTTTTTTTTCTGGTTTTGAAAAGTACGGGAGGATTGTTGAATAGAAAGGAATTGACAGAGGCATTTACTGCGAAATAACCATGAAATTTATCCATAGATTTTTAAACCCTTTTTTAATTCTTTTTTCTTTTCGTTTTTAACTTTTTATTTTTACTTTTATCATCGTGGTATTTTAACCAGCAGTTTTGACCCTGACAACAACCACAAAAATATATATATATATATATTGACGTCATTTATTAAGTGGAAGCTCTTATAAATGTATGAATTAATTTTTATTAATTAATATTTTAAAGAACATTTATATGAATAATATTATCATAATACATTAAAAATAATAAATAATATTATGACATTTACTATAATATTATTTTAAATAATATATTAAAAAATTTTAAAAAATATTTAAAGATAATTGTTAATAAAATTTAATATGTAATTAAAGATTAAAAAAGCTATTTTTATTGGAATTCAGATTATATTTACAATTATTTTCATTGAGCTGTAGTCATGTAATGTAATGGTTCGTCGATCTCCGTCATTAAATTAAAAAAAAATTATATATGATAAATCGATAATAACATTTAAAATTTTTTTAATAAAGTGAGACATATTTTTATGGGTATATAAAATAAAAATATTTTTAAAAATAATATAATAAAAATTTATCAATTTTTTAATTTTCATAAAATTTTAAAAAAACTTTTCGACAATTAAAAAATTAATAAAAAACTATTTATTTTTGCATTTTTATCTAGTATAATTGCTAAAAAAATTTACTA
>JBBYHK010000023.1:15811152-15841724 GCA_038382065.1 Adansonia grandidieri | reverse complement strand
GCCTTTTAATAGAATATTAATTTTTAATCATAGAATTTTAGATTAAATTTTTGACGGTCTAAAATATAGTGTATTGATAGAGCACTTGACCCTTAATTATAGTAACTTAAATTATACTCTTGACAATCTCAAACATGAATTAAAAAATTTAAAAAAAAATGGAAGACCCATATATTTACCTGATTTTAGATAAATCTTTCACACAATAGTCATAGAAGTGGGATAATTTTTTCTTATTTTGGTCCAAAAGTGAGATACGATATACTTTACTAAGATTTTTCTTTATGTATATGTATATATATATATATATATATATATATATATTATGCACATACAAATTGAACTAAACCACACCTAAACCAAGAGGCTTTTATTAAAGTTTCATTTTTGTGAATTAGCATTACTATTATGTCTTACACAAATTAACCCAACACCCACTTTCCCACCTTAGATTTAGCTTTGACTCCTACCTACAAACACGTCTTTATCGTTCTTCTTTTCCTTTTTTGAATTTTTTGTTGCTTATTTACCATTTCTTTAAAATTAAATGCTATTATAATATATACAAATATAATTAACATAATATATTTAATACAGTATTAAACATAATAAACGAAGGTGGTTCATCGCATTAATGTCCAAAAAAAAAAAAACAGCTGGTCAATGAAATTCAAGAGAAGTTAGGACAAAGAAAGATGGAGACCGGTAACCAACTGTGAACCTTGAAGATTTACAAAATTTCTTGACCAAAGAAAAGAAAAAGTTGGTAGATTTTACAAGAGAAAAAAAAAATTCTGGGGACTTGTTTGTCATAGCTTATAATCCAAGATCTTTTTTCGTTTGACAGAGCTTGTTAAGTGGTCCAATTGAGTTGATGTTAATTACCGAAATTTTCAACGTCAACTTACAAATTTGCAGTTGTTGATTAGATGGGAAGACAAATGCTGTTTTCTCAAGCTTTTTGTCTAAAAATTACAGCCACTATTTTAATAAAGTGCAATAATCTTTAATTCTTACATGTTTTTTTCCACGTTTAGTTTGATAGCTCTCGTTAAAAGGGAGACGAAACTTTTGAAATAGAAATTGTAAGGTTCGAGATAGAGTTATCAACGAGTCAATTAAATCGTAATTTAAATATTTTTATTTAAATAAAATTTAATTTAATTTAAAAAGTTAAATAATATTTAAATTTTATATAAAAATAATTTTTTATTATTGAAATAATAATTTAGGTTGAATTTTATGAGTACGTCTATTTCAAGATGTCATTTATATTTAAATTTTTAAGGATTCAATTATAAAACGATATTTTTGACTTGATGGGTGTCTTTAATCAAACTTTCAAATATGAGTGTCTTCTACTAGACTTTTAAATGAAATCTTAACCTATAATAACACTACAATGTTGAATCATAGATTAAAAAGTTTGATTAATGTTGTATTTTGATTTATTTTAAAATATTTATTTTTTATTTTAAAGTTATACACTTACTTTTAAACCAAGCATTTATATTTTTCTAAATTACGTTCCTATATCGTTGTATTTCAAGAACTTCGATAATTTGCATTTAACTCAATGCATAGTAATAGATAAAGATTACCAAGAAAATATGATGCCTATTAGTAGTTTTAGTTGGGTCCAAAGCTAATCAAAATGATTTGAAGATTGCCTTACAAGTCAAGTGTTGAAAAGACAAAAAAAAAAATATATATATATATATATATATATATATATATATAATAATGAACTAATGAAGGGTCCACATGCCGCTAATTAATATCATTGATTCATTGTTGGTTGTTATCTATAACTTAAAGAAGCAAAAAAAAAACTAAAAACTAAAAATTATTGGAGAAAAACTTTAAAAATCTTGTTAAATATATGTATATATTTAATATGTTTTTTAAATTTAAAGGAATTATATTTTATGTCAAATTTAAATATATATTAAATATAAGTAACAAATGTAAATATTTTTAAAAAAATAAAAACTCAAGTAATTAAATTTAAAATTTCTAAGTATTTTAAAGTTATTTATTCTCTTTCAAGTATCTTGAAATCAACCAAAAATAATAACGTCACATAAAGGGTTCGAGAAAGGTAACTGTTTCATTGAACGAAGCGTAAGGGTATTTCAATAAACAAAGTAATGACAGCTTCCCAATGCCATAGTAAAGCAGGCAAGAGCAAATGGGCTTCATTCGAAATAATTGTAATTTTTTTTTTAACATAAGAATAAAAAGTTGAATTAAATTAAATATTTATTTATTATTTAAATTAAAATTAAGTGACTTTTAATAAAAACGGAATTGAACACTATGAGTCGATGTTCGGTTTTAGTTTTCATCACTGATAATATTAAAAGGTCTCTTACAAGCTGCAATATCTATCGATATATGTCTCTGAGACATTTTCATTATCAGGGGTTCTTTTCAAATCTGCATATCAATAGTCTGTGGGCAGCTCTCATCCCTTTCGCATTAATTAAAATATCATTTTATCAATTACATGCAACATTAATTTAAAATAAATAGCATTAGCTGCTAATATATATATATATATATATCACAAACTATATAATTAAATAAATAAAATTAATCCATGTATTACATGGGTCATAAATTAGATTTTTTTTATATATAAAAAAGTCATAGTTTAAAGATAAAAAAATAGTTACAGATGCTGTGATTCGAACTTCAAACCTATTATATACAAATTAATTATATAAATCAATTGACTTAATATATATATATATATAGATATAGATATCGAACATCCCTTTCCGCATTCTTCGCTCCACAAATTTGCGTATAACGACGGGGTTTGTCAGTGGAGCAATAAAAACCCTAAGGATTAGGTGATTACATTATTCAGATTCTGTGATGATTTATAGCCTAAACTTTGCATTTCATTTTCTTATTAATTTGTCCCCAAAATATTCACTATCTTTAGGAGGTTAGATCTCGCAAGATTGCGTGTGTTTTTTTTTTGACATGTTTTGTCAAACGTGACCCAGTAATTTAAAAGTACGTATTATTATAAATTGATGATGATTTTCATAGTTGACATATTGGCAATTAGCTTTGTCAACATTTTGGGAAATTATTCTTAGCTCACTTAATGTCAAAGTCTATTTCAAATTTGCATGTTGCTGATTGTGAGGAGTGGAAGATTGAGAGGCAGCGTTGAAAAAATTGGATCAAATTGAAGACCAAAGAGGTTTTCTATTTATTATTCAATTAAATTAGAGTTTGCCCTACCCTAGATTGCTTTAGGAAAAAAATTAAAAATTAATTGGGATATAATTATTTTGCTCAGAAAAAATAGTATAAAACTTGTTGAGATCAAAATGTATATTGTGTCTTTCAATCAAAAGATCTAAAGATAAAAACCAAAAATGTTAATCAATGGCTAGTGGCATTGATTAAGGTGATATTTAAAAATAAATAAAAATACAATTAATGAATTGTTTTTTTAAATTCAATAAAAATAATATATTAAATGAAAAAATTCTGAAAAAAGGGTTACACACCAATTAATCAAACACTTTTAGTTTTTTTTTTTATATATAAAAATATACTTAAAGAAACTAAAATATTGTTCATAAATAAAGGTTTAATTGTTATATTTTGAATGATTGGTGCTTAAATAATTAATATTATTATGGTCCCTACACAAAGAATCATAATCGATAATGAAGAAAAATTTTCCTTGTATGAACGTTTGACTTAGCCCTCGTCTATTCTAGAATCGTAGTTAGTTTTTCTTCACACTAAGACCTATGATTTCATTAAAATTCAAATTTAGATTTATTAATCAATGTCTACACCGTATATTTATATGATTTAATAAGGGTTCTATATTTGTAATGATAAAAATCAATTGGATCACATGACAACATAGTCATACATACATACACATATATATATAGGATAATTATCTAGTACATCGACAGTTAAGTTTTTATTTTTAACTCTACGAGCATGATTAAAAGCTACCATAGATGTCTCGTTTACTGCTTTTTTTAATTTTTTTAATTTATAAGAAAAATATGTGATAATTTTTTAATCTATTAATAGAGTTAAAAAGTTTTAATATCAATGTATCAAAATAATTATCTATATATATAATATAATATTACAATGCATATACTCACTTGACAAAAGTGTGCTTTAACATGAACAATTATGTGGATATTCACATAATAATAAATAAAAGTATACAATTTAAAATTTTAAAAAATAGACAAATTTGAAAACTTAAAAACTGTGATCCAAATTAATAGAGACATCAATTTTTTAAATTTAAAAATATTAAATATGATTTATATCTTTTTAAATTAACTTCCTTTTAATCCGTTAGTGTTTAGTAAAATGCAAGCAAATTAGATATTAGAGATCTAAATTTGACAACTTTGGATAAGATGGGAATACGATTAAAAATAATTAAAATAAAATATAAAAGTGTTAATATATAAAAATTTATTTAAAATAAATTATAAATTCATCAAAATTTATAATTAAATTATAATATTTTAAATATAATTATAATATATTAATACGGTAAAACATGTGAATTATTAAATCTAAAAGAATCCATTTAACATCGTTCCGTTCTTTTGTTTTGTTTGTTTTGATAACTACGAACATCAATGGATTATTCTTAAGCTACAAAACAACGAAGGGTTCGAAGAAAGAAGAGAAAAAGAAAGTGGGACATGATAGCACGTGGTTTTCACACGCTCGGATCCACTTGGGCGAGGTCGGGGGTGTGAAATTGTTGGGTTGCTGACGTGTCACAATCATGGTCCTTCTTCTGCCTGAGTCCGGCCATACAACAAATATCCATCCGCGGGTCTATCAAAGATTTAAGAAAATAACCTTAATTTGTTGTTTTTTTTTTTTTCTCTGTAGTTTACTTTCATAATTCTCTTTCTTTTCTCTTTTTCTTTTTGTTAAGGCCTTCTTAGGATATTATGAATAAATAAATAAAGATAACTAAACTATATAAATAAATAGCCATAAATACATCCGTTTATCAAAATTAACCAAGAAACCAAGCGAAAACTCCCAAATTTTTATTCCTCGAGGAGAAAAAAATACAATCAACGAAAATATTTTATTTATTTCATTAGTATAAGAATGATTGAATTTAAAATTTAATTTAATTACTTCATGATGTAATTACTTTAAAGATATTATGTTTGATAAATTTAAATTTTAAAATTTTATATTTTTTAATAAAAAAATATAAAAAATGGCTGTCCCCAAGGTTTCATAATTACTTAGTCTAGACCAGAACTTGATATGTAGTACTTTTCTTACCAGCATGGAAACCGGGCAATATTATTTGTGCGAGGGGCGGATCTTTACATTTGCATTTGAAAAATGAAAAAAAAAAAAGGAAATGGGATTTTCTATTTCTATAATTAAGAAGTGAATGATGTTTGATTTTTTTTCTGAAAAAATAAGTTTATAGAAAAGAAATTAAAACGAATCAAAGAAAAAGACAAGAGGCAGTTAAGATCAAGCAATTATCTTTAGATTATATAATTCGTGTATTTATATTTTATTAGTATTATTTTTATATTATGTCATATTTAAAGTTTTATATAAATTTTGATATGTTATAATTAATGTTGTTTAAAATTTGACATTTTTTTATATTGCATTTATGTTATATTTTTATATCATATCGTATTTTATATAATATTTTAATTTATGTTTAACTATTTTCTTAGGTAAATGTAATTGACTATCTAATTAAATCCAAATCATATATTCCTTGAAGCCAAGTGTAAACTAAACAAGAACCACATTTAAAAAAAAAAAAAAGGCAAAATAATTGTGGAATACAAATCAAGCTTAATTAAGTGGCTTAAATGCCAACCCTAATCGTTGTCAAGACAGTTGCATGCTAGGCATGCAATTTGTCTTAAAGCGGCGACAGAACTGCCGTTTTGGTGTCGTGTTATTAGTTTTTGCATGCAATCGGGTGCGGCTTTCTTACATGTGGACCAATATTTTATTTCGCTTGTCAAATCCTTTTGATTCGTTGCCCCAAAATAACATCTGTTTATGTTGTTCTATTTTTTTTTTCTCTTATTACAAATCATATGGATAGTGTTAATACGCCAACTTGCACCGTATAACATTGTTTAGAGTGTAGTTTAAGAGATAAATGCTAAATTTTAACGTGTTATTACCGTGTTCGTTATATAAAAATAAAAATTTATAATATAATCATATCATATCATATATATATATATATATATATTAGTGTTAATCACAAGTTCGGATAACATGGAGTATAACTTGAGTATGAATTAGGATAGGGTACCCTACAAACCTAAATAAAACGTGCAGGAGAGAGAGGGTGGGGGAATTCTGTTGGGTTGTTACTTAAAATCGAGGGGATACGTCTTTGGAAGATAGCCCCCAGAGATGTTGTTGTCCCCGCAGCAATTCAGTCTAATGGGCTGCAACAAATTTGCCTCTGACTGTGTTGTTGATTCGGGACAATATTTCTGATACCATTGAGTTATATAATGCTGATGGCTATGCCGAAAAATACAAATCAAGATTTATTGAATATTATTTTTTAAAAAATAATAATATGAATTAAATTAATTATACATTTTTTGGATGATTTTGCTTGCTTGATGATAACTCATAAATAATCGTCTAATTTGCTGGATGCCTTTAAACACTCCTTTGCATCTTTCAGACATAAAAAAGATTTCAACCCAGGGCTGTCTTATTTTGATTCTTTCTAAAACAAGACTAGTTCTTCATCTATTTTAAAAATATTAAGCTTATAAGAACCTCGCCTTTTAAAAGTTCACGATAATAAAAGTGTAGTGTCATCTAAGTTTAGGGTTTCTCGAATTTACTCATATTGTTAGAATGTGACAGCATTCGAGATTTAGTTTTAGATTTTGTACAGAGTTTTTCACGTAGATTTAAGTGGTTTGGTCACAATGCCATTTAACTCTTTCAACGAGCATTTACAACGATTTTGCAAGAGAAATCTTATTCGATAAATGAAGAAATTATTGTATTTATTTTTAAAATATTTATATTTGATATTTATATTTAATATATATTTAAATTTAAGACCGAATCAAAAACCAGCTACCCTTTTCTGCCTTGTGCATGCTTACTTACCCAAATAATAGGACTACATAATTATTAGAATTAAACCAAAATTTGTATTCTTACTATTTCTATTTATCGCATTTATTATGTTTAATAGTTTATTAACCATTATTTTTTAATCGGTTTTAGGATTTTAATATATATATATATATATTATTTTAAATAAGTTTATTAAACGTTAAAAGGTTAAAAGGTGGTGAGATTCATAGAGGTTGGTTTAAAAAGTGTATGTGAAATCAGTTGAGATAAATATACAATTTTGTAATTATATATGAGGTATCATCCATTAAAATTATTAATTGATAGTTTGTGAGGTTAATAAAATTATTTCTTATTTTGTATTTTATAGAGTTTTTAGTATTTTGCTTTCATCTCATAATTAAAAAAAAATTTAACTTGTAATAATTAATTAAAATAATAATGATACTTAATAAATCTATGATACACTTTTGTGCATGATTAACCACTCAAATTATGCTGTTTTTTTTAGAAAAATCTTTACATAAAATTAATTATTTTTACAAATTTTTTAAAAAATAATATAATAATTATATTAAATTTTTATTTTATTTTTGAAACCTTAGGATGCATATCCTATCTAAATATAAACAAAGGGTTAAATATTTGATTGTTGATTCGGATTTGACTTGGTAATATATGCTGTCTTTATTTTTCACTCTTTCTGTGCATCGAAAGGATGTTCTGTGATTCACTCAATCTTCGATTAATTTTCATTTATGTCTATTTTGACCTTTGTGCATAATAAAAATGATCGATTCACATGCATGGTTAACACAAATTCTTCTAATTCAAATTTCATTAAATGAGGTTTTTCAGCATTTTTTAAATTATATTATTCAAAAATATTTTTATATTTATATTTAATATATTTTCAGGTTAATGTTATTTTGATTTAGTAAATATATGTGATTAAAAAGGAAAAAGTTCTATTGTTTACTTTGCATACAATTTGCTTTAATTTCTATCTTTAACCTTAACATAAATAAAGCAAAGACTTAGACTCATCAACTAAGTTCTCTCCCATAATGACTATATGTTCTCAATGATTATTCATCGAGAAAAATAAATACTTTCAAAGGATGATCATGAATTTAATTACTGTTCTTGTGTTACAATTGTGCTAGCTTTGAAAATTTTCTCCTTGCTATAAGAAAGATCAAAGACTATGATACTTTGGGCCTACTACCCAAGGAAGCTATGGCTGAGAAGAAATAACAGACGGCAGTGATCAACTTTATATAAACACCTCCGCTTGTTCTACTCGTACTCTTCCACTTAGAGCTGTTTAAAGGTCAGATTAAATTATTATTTGATTCAATTTTTTAAATCTAAGCTTAAGTTAAGCTTACCCAAAACTTAATTATAATATTTAAAATAATATTAAAAAATTATTTTATATTAATATTTATTATTAAATTTAAATAAAAATATTTTTTTATTATTTAAATAGAAATTTAAGTTCGGCTAGCCCATGAGTGAGGCTAATATAGAACCTTCATGATTCCATGTAGAATTTTATGATCGGAAGATCTTAAACAACTCAATTAAAGATTTTCCGAGTGAAGGATTTTCTTCGAACAAAAGAAGAGCATCCGATGTAAGTCCTATGATAGAACCTTCATTATTTTAATTTTTTAATTTTCTTGCCAAGGAAATCATATGATAGATCAATCCTTTCTTAAATATGCTTATCTTTGAAGTAAGATGGCCATAGATTTCATTTCTTGGATCATTCCCCTCACTGATGTTCTCAAGATTTGCATGGGGCACTAGAAAAAGGACCCTTCGTCAGATTCCAGTGCTGATTATCTGAATACTGACAGTGGGAAGAGCCAAAGAGCTATGAAAAAAATACATGGCTTCAACATTCAAAAGCTACCTTGAAACATATTTCAGAAAACATAGCCAAATCGCAATAAAGAAGAGCGTCTAAAATAGAAAGCTCATATCGTATATCAGTTGAGTATCTCTAGATCAATGAATGAGCTTAAAGATTGTTTGAAGTTCAAAGATATTGGATTAAACTAATACATTTATCATAAAATATGGCGAAGTTTTGAACTTCAACTTGAAAGTAGAACATCATCTTCAAGTTTTTCTTCCAACATAATTGAGTCTTGACCGTCTGCTTCTCGCTGTTGTGCACCAACTCTCACCATTAGCCATCTTGACTGTCATTTTCCTGTACTCCCTTGACCTTAAAACTGCCTCAAGAATATTTATATCTTCACGAATTTCGTGTCTAGAAAGAGATGCAGGACCTGGAAGTATCTCCCTCCGAAAATCCTTCAGTCTCCTTCCTCTTCTCAACTTGATTCTAAAATCTTTTTGCTCCGAGTCACCAACTTCAAATGGCTTTGATGATAGAGAGTAGTCATCAGCAGTGTTTTCTGTTAATTTCAGAGTCATTAACTCGAAAGAATCCGAGGAACGCTGCGGCTGCTTCTTGTCCTCATTTTCTAACTCATTGGACAAAGTCTGGGTTGAAGATTCATGATAGCGAGCTGAGTTCTCCAATGAGATATGGATGAGTGATTCAGCTGCTATTTGGACCCAATCATCCACTTCGGCTGATTCTTCCTTGTTATCACAACATTCGTGTTTTATTTCATTACTGTCAGAAGATCTTTGATCCTTCTCAGCAGTTAAATTTTCTACAACTTGAGATCTTCCATGGGTTCCTGAAAACTGATCAGAAGCAGGAAGATCTGAATTATTAGGCTCAATCCTGTATTGCATTGTCCTCACGGGGCTTGAATCATTATCTGAAATGCAGGTGGACTTCCTTGAGGCAGGAGACTCATCAGGATGTTCATCTTCAATTTTATTTTGGATGTTATCAGAACATAATAACACACTGTCCCCTTCTTCAATCCTCTCAAAATCCAACTGTGTAGCAGCTACACATGCAGGGTTCAGACCATGAGCAGGACCATTTGGTCGTTTCAACATCAGCTCATCCTTTCCATTCTTGGTGTTTCCGCTGTGGCTGCCAAGGTCTGCAGAAAGATTTATTTGGGGCCTGGATACTGATGCAAGACCAATAAGGCTCGTTTCACATTCACTCCTTCCACTGAGTTCAGAATTTCTGACTCGAATTTCAGTTCTCTTGTCTTTGTTATTGGAAATCATCAAAGGAAGTTTTACACCATCACCTTGTCAAAGCATCTCAAAAGGGTTATCGGAGAACTCCTTAATTTCTTTTCTCCAAAATGTGGTTGGACACGAGGTTTCCCCACTCCTGCTAATCAGTCCACTAAAACCACCTGATGAGCTAGTCGTCGAAGGAAGGGCCATTATGGCATCATTCGAGCGATAAGACAAATCATCAAGCTGGACTTTATTAAGGTCCACAAGTCCCATTCCATATGAAACGAACTGCCGCTTTCTAGTCAAAAAGTCTTCTTGTGGCATATTTTCATGGCATTTTAATCATGTAGATGGCACACACACAAAAAAAAAAAAAAAAAGAAGCTAAATTATGATACTTAAGAGTAAAAACATATGCTTGAACTGAACAAGAACACAGGCAAACATTGTTCCTACAATAATGCTGCTTCTAAATTGAGGAAATCACCAGTACCTTGATCAGTATAGCTCCAATCTTGGCAGTATTTACTATCCCTAACAAAAGAGCTACGCTCTTCAATCTCATCAGATAGGTCTTTCTTTGTGGTTCTTGAAGTGATTAAATCAGATGTTATGGTAACTTGTGAATCATGCTTTCGTTTGGAATATGTAACTTTAGCAGCAAAACTTAAAGATGGATGTTTTGCATCCTCATTTGAGGTTTCCTCAGTAGATTCTTCCAAATCAAAGACAGTTCCACGGCAGGTATTAGTTTTCTTTTCATACCAACTTCTCTTTTTATCTTCCTTTTTCCTCTCAGCCACTCCAAGGCTTAAAGAAAGCGTCAACTCGAGTGGATCCGAGAAATCACCACCATGGAGAGAATTTACTTCCATGGTTTCCTTTAAGTAATCCCCAGGCTTTCCTTTATATGGAAGATTATTAACAACGGGACTAATATACTGATTGGTTAGAAGTTGAAGATCAACGGGCCTTTGGAGAAACTTATGGTATTTGCCCTTCCACCCTTCTAAAAGTTCCGGAGTTAAGGATACTGTTGAGCCCACCTGAACCACATTTAGAAGAGACAAGCTGTTAGATCAGTTAAACCTTCCTGTATAAAGAAAACAGAAACTTCCCAAACAATGACAAATCATGATAAATGCATGAAAAAGCAAAGAACTCTCAACTAGATTTCCCTTACACTCATAATTGTTTTTTTTACCAGATCTTCCTGATCATATTCCCAAGTAGCAAACTTCAGAAGTTTTAGATGAAAAGCATTTTATTTCATAATTCCACTTGAGAAAGAGGGAAAGCTCTAACTAATGAATTGAAAACCACCCAAGAATCGAGGTTAATTTTCTAATATTTCAAGGCAGTAGCTCTTCAATTACCATGAGAATTGAATTTGTGGGGAGTCTGGTTTCGTGGGACAATGATTGTGCATTTGCTTTAGACGAATCAAGCGCCAGGGGGGCAAGATCCTTCATTAGGGTCATCTGAACATTATATAAGCGATGGAGTTCATGAACCTGAAAAAACCGACAGCACGAATATAAGCATCTAAAGTGGGAAGACAGTCGTGATTCTTCCATGCAACAAATTTCAACATGCAAGGCCTCATGGTAGTTCACCCTTCCAGTAAAAGCAATATATTGGATTATAACTCCAAATCACATGAATTTATGTAGTTTGAGAGCGAAAGATTGACACATCAAGATAGCTAAAGGCTGGATCCATCAAAGGCCCTTAACACCAATTCTGAACCGAAAAAAATAAGCAAACTATCATGTAAATGAGTCACAAAGACATCCTTGTACCTGTTTTCTGAATATGATCTCCTGTTCGAGCATTGTCTGCTTGAAAATATCTTTGAATGAATCGGTGCATCGTTGCATTGAATTCAAATCAAAATCTCCTAGCATCGACATTGTTTTCCTCATAAGAATTGAACAAATAACGTCATTCAATATCAGCTCTTGCATTCTTGAATAACTGATCCCAGAAATAATGTCTCACGGGGTCCTTTGCTCTCCATCTCTGCACAGTTTCGACAGAGAAATGATGGTTATCAGATACTGCAGTACCACTAATAATCAAATAAGCCTGCCAATCTTGAAAACTGATTATAGCAAACAAGGCAGCCAATCTTGGAAAAAAAAAATTAGCCTTTCCATGTGAGAAACGTGTCAACAAGAAAAAGAATTTCTATTTTTTTCCCCTTTCATTTTGAAAATAACTACCGTTTTTTTCCCCTTACTTGGTGCTTTATTGAACAACGCAGACGAATCTTGGTACAATTAATGGGAAAAATTTTAACATGTGAAAGAAGCCATGGAAACCCCTATATCTACTCCGATTTTATGCATTGAAAAAACATGATTATGAATGCATGGAAACAAAACTTCATGTTAAATTCCAGTAATTGTTAATTATATAAAACATTTACTCAAATATATCCATCTCATAAAAAGCAAGTCATTGAGCATTAAACAGAGATGCAGAAAAACTAACGAGAAATGAATAGATAAACAAGTAAAGAAACAAAAGTTAACATTTACCCATCGAATCCCAGCAATGTAAAGGAAGAAGGAACTCACCAGGAGACAAATAACCCCAAAAGAAGCATTCCACCATGAGAACAAAAATAAAAAAACTCTACTTTCCACTTGTTTTTCCCCAAATACTCTGTCTTTAACGAGATCACGATGAAAATGTTAGAAGAAAAAAATAATTCGACAATTCCCAAGAATCCCAAGAACTAAAAACTTAATGTAGGTAGATGTAAGAAAGGTATGTTAGAGAAAAGAGATGAAAAGGAATCAGATTACTTTGGGTATGGGACAAAATAAAAAATTGAAACTGAAAGAGAGAGGAGATCTAATGTAATGAAACTATAAAAGAGGAAAGAAGATAAATCTGTTTGTTTCTCTTTCTGAAGAGAGAGAGCTTACATTGTACTGGTTTGTATGGCACAATCATTGTTTCTTTTTCTGGTATTTATATTCACTTTCTGTCTCTTTCTCTCACGCATAATTTTGGGATTCCGTTGTTTTTTTTCTTTGAATAACTTTTTTAGATTTCTGGTTTTTGTAGGAGGACCAGTTGGTAGGACAGCTTGAACTGCAGAAAGCAAAGTTAAAGCCATTCAGGTCCCTTTGGCACAGTTTTTTAGATTAAAAACTGTGTTTACGAAGAGTTGAATGAATAGAATTTTTTATCTTTTATGATTAAAATTATGATCTATAACTTAAATAAAAAAATTTTTAAAAAATAGATACTGTTTTGTCGAGGTTGTTAAGATTCCACCTTTAAGCAAATTAAAGGTCTCTTTCGGAATTCAGATTTAGCGGTTTGGAATGCCTAGTTTTGATGTCAAAAATTGTTGCCCGCTGATCAGCTTATATCACATTTGCGAGGAAAATTATACAGAGTTGTCTATGAAAGATCGATGCTTCTGTTTAACTCTCTCAACTGCAAATGCAATCATCATTATGGAGGGCAGTTTGATCTTTGCAAATAATTCCCCCCAAAGGTCAGAATCTTCTTATGGATCGGGCATTAATTCTTCCAACTAGAGTCAACTCTGGTTAAGAAAAGTTCTTGATATTGAACATTATTGCTTTGCTGCATATATATATATATATATATATATATATATAATGTGGACAGGAGATGGAAAAGAAGATCAGATCAGATCAGTAATGCTTTCTGTGCTTGTCCTTGGAGCTAGCAAGCTTGCAGTTGGATGATGTTGATGGAGCTGAGATAATAGTTGAGAATTCTTTGCTGGCTTGGGTTTTTGATCAAATATTAGACACTGCTAGTAGCGATCGACCTTGTTTCATTAATACTAGTCTAATCGTAAATAAATGTTTACATCATGAGGCTACTTCCTTTCTTGACTATATATAGCTAAAACTACTAAGCTGTTGTATAAGGGTCTTTGAATCATTTTCGTGAAAGAATGATACTATTGGGCAGCAAAATTCTGTGGAATGAAAGGGTTTTCTTTTCTTTTCTTTTTCTTTCTAAAAAAGCTCAATGTGGATGTAAGTTCTCCAATGGCAATATATATATATATATATATATATATACACTTTAGAATAGTTGTTAATTGATATCATGTAGGGCAGGAGATTCAGCAGCTTTGGATTGGGCGGTGCATGCTGAAATTTTGGCCCTTTTTTTTTTTTTTTCTTTTACTGCGATGGAGCAGAAACTTCAAAAGTTTATTAGAGAAAGGAGATTCTCTGCAAGCAATCTGAGAGAGGTTAACAAAACCGACAGAAAAAAAAGGATTGAATCTTAATTCCGACATCAGTTATCTAAATGATGGTGCGGTCGTACAGGACATCACATTTGGTGTCGTGTGACTTTGTCTTTTACCCATACTTATGAAGAATTACGTAGTTATTGGACTTTCACATGATGTAACTTCGATAAGTAATTTTTTAATGAATTAACATTTTTCATAAAAACAAGTTTACATACTGAAAAATTCAATGTTTAATATGGATTATTTCTAAATTTACCAATATATATATATGTATATAAAGATACTATATAGTAAATAAAAATAATAATATAATATAAAAAAAGTTGTTTGTGCACCCTAGCATCAATGTCATTATAATTTATTCATGTTTGATTAAATTATATGCACTTGACGAGCTAGGTGTTTAAGTTTTTCCCTTTTACGTAACCCATTAACAAGCTGATTAGATATAAATCTATGTGACTTATACATGAAAAAATTGAGAGTTTTAGAGGGGAAAGTTGACTATAGATGACAAATCAAAATTATTTACTTTAATACATATATATAAATATATGCATATATAATATTATTGATTTTTTTGATAAATTCATAATATAATATATACCAAATATATTGGAGGTTGACTAAATTGTTATTAAAATTGTAAAAAGATTATAAAAATTACATAAAAATTATCAAGATAATAGTTAAATTAAATATTAAAATAACAAATTACTATTAAAATTATATCTAAAATTATCATTATTATATTAAAAATTATATCTCAAGCCCGAGCTTATTATCTGTGTACCATAGCTATTGGTTTCCCTGTTAGCAAACAAGTACTCTCCAACGGTTTTTCATCACAGCTTTATCGTTATTATTATTTTGAAATTCTAGCTGTTTCTTCACTTTCAAGATGAGTACATCAGGTTTTTCACATTATTTTCCAACCATTAATTTCGTTTACCGATTCCTTCTAAAGAGTAGGTAACCTGCGCTTTCAAGAATTGCTAAAGGTTTTGCATTAAATTATATACAACATGAAAAGTTCTTTACACTTGTAACTTTAAATGATGCCTTGAAATTTCATTAATAATATTAACATTGTTATTTTATAATTTTATTTTTTTATTTTAGATAAATAATTAATTATAATAATATTTTTTACGTTTATAAAAATAATAAATAAAAAATAAAAAACACATTAATAACCGTAATTTAAATATTTAAATATGGCACCACGGATTACTTATTATTTTTAGTCTACAAAAAGGTTTAGTTTAATCAATTTCCTTGAAACCCGTAGTAATTGATAATTCAATGACACCACTAATTTCCTTTTTATTTGTAATTTTCAACTTCAACGCTTCAAGGTATTAACCATTTGCTGCTAATTAATAAAAGGTTATCATTAATAGAATTTTAATTTTATAATCCAGATTAATAATTTGTTATATATTTTATTTTTAATTATTTTTTAATATTTTAATATAATTTAAAATAGTTTTTATTTTATTAAATCGATTTGCAAAATTTATAAAAACTTCAATACCGATATATATATATATATATATATTTTTTTTTTTTCATTTTACGGTGGGATCCTTTGAGATATTTGCTGACTGTTCTTCTATTCACCACTCTAATACTTTTGCATTCAAGCATGGTGGTGGCTATGGATTATATTAATAGATGTTAATTAATATAATTAAAAATGATTTAAATCTAAAATATCAATTAAAAATTATTTAATTATTATTTTAAGAATTTTTTTTGCATTTGATTTAATATTTTTATTAAATTAAAAAATATTGCACAAATTACACGTTTTATTATATATATAACTTTAATCAGTTTGATTAAACACTAACTAATATTTCCTTATTTAAAAATTGTATTTAGTGCATCGAATTAAAAAATAATTCATTAATTATTTTTTTAAATATCACTTAATCAACATTTCTTGAATCTAAATTTAATAATATTAAATATAATTACAAAATTATAATAAATAAATAATTAAACATAATATAAATATATAAATATCTTAAAATTTTATATAATTATAATATAATAAATATTTAGGTGTTTACCCGATTATTTAATTTGCCCAGTCAAATTTTTGCAGCCAGGAAATCTGAAAGTTAATGTGCGGCCGAAGAAGCTGTTTGCGTAATTTGAGAGTGAAGACTTTCCCAACCGATTGAATGGCAGTTGATTTGATAATTTTGAAGCTTCCTCCCTTCGACCATCCCAATGCAAAATCCAAACATTGTAATTCACGAACTATCAACCAATGGTATTTGCCACGTACCCTCCAAAGAGCAAAAAGAGCCCAAAGCTCAATCCGTTAAGTGTCCAACTGCCCACTGTATTTTCTGCCCCAAACAAAACAATCCCACCATTTGGATTGGATTGCTTCAGGAAAAAAAAAAATCGAATCTTTGAAAATGGTGACGCACATTGCATGTTAACACATGCTTATAGTTAGAGAAATTAAGAGTAGCATTGGAGTTTCCTCAAGATTGCTTGGCAAAATCGCCGAACTTTTTTTTTCTTTTATCTTCGGACCCTGCAAAGATCTTTACCCAAAACAAAGAAAAACCTGAATTGAAACCTTTGTTTCGCTTAAGTTTTGCTTAAATCTTTTGAGCCTTATTTAAAAATTGATTTCGAAAAGTTATTTAATTTGAGTTTCTCTCGTTTTGTTTCATTTTTTTCATTCAAAATTTTCCCTTCTCTATTTCATTTTATAGCTTTATTATTCCTTTGCCAATTTAAAGAGATTCTTATTATTATTATTATTATTTTTTATTTTTGGTTTGTAAGTGTAAATGGCCAATGCATCTGGGTTTTTCGCACCTTCAGTTCCGAGGCTGAGGAGCAAGATTCAGCCTTCAATAGGCATTTCTCGATCTGGGTTTTGCTTCTCTGAAGGAATTTTTAGGAGGGTGGTGTGCTCAAGCCGCATTGAAGGTGCTGAGAAACATGCTTCCCCTTCTGAATCTCGAGTACCCAAGTAAATTTCTTCATCTTCTTTTATATCATTTCTTGCTTGATTGTTGCAGGTGGTATATTTTTGAAAATAGTGTTAAATGAGCTCCGTTTATGGGTCTTGATTGCTTACCAGCAGTTGAGTAAATGAGCATATTTTTGTTCAGGAAGGAAGAAATTTTTTGTTTATTGTTGGGTTTTAATTTTATTGGGATTTCGTAGTTTGCTTGTTATAGTTATTGTGAATTTGAAGGCCAAAGTGCTCTTGCACTAGCAAGAATCATGGGCTTTGACAAAGACGATACTTTTCACTTTACAAATTGATGAAAGGGGTTCATTTGCTTCATGCATGTGCTTTTTTAGGTTATTTACAGGGGAATTGACATAATTAACTTTGAAAGATTAAGATCTTATTTGATTATAGTGCCCATTAGTTGTGTTGCTTGCCCTTGGCTTGCCACTGAGGCTTGAAAAATTAATGATGAGCTGAAATTGACAATCCACTTAGTTTATGCGAAGTTAGCTTCGCAGAGGTTTCTTGAACCTGGTATGAGCAATATTTTTGGCTTTATTTTTGGGGCCTCTAAGATTTTTTGGCTTATTTTGCTCTTAAGTAGTCCGAGCTGAATAAACAGTTAATGAACCTTGGTCTCCAAATTAAGAATGGTATAATCAGTAGTTTAGGAGGCTGTGTCTGGCATACGAAGAATAACTTGTTGTACTGAGCTTGACACTGAAATAGTATTTATTTTTATCCATTCATGGAATTTATATGATATAAGAAAGCTTGTTTTGGGTTATGAGATGAGAGTAGGGGAACTCAAAATCTCTTTGGACTTTGTGCCATTCCAGTAGAGAAATCTTCCTGTGACCCTTGTTGGCTAATACATATGTGCTTTACATGTATCAAAAGCTTGAGATTAATATGGTCATAATTCAGATACTTAATGTTTGTTAGTTGCTGGATACATTGGTGAATCCATTTTTTGGGGCCATCTTAGTGATTGATAATTCTACATTAGTCAGGGAGACACTTAACAGGTGAAAGACAGCCAGGTATCAGTAAGCTTTTTGAGCATTCTAGACCTGTGTAGTTTTACCGTTGATATACTAGAAGCATTGGGTTTCTTTTCTTATTCTGAATTTGTGATTAAGAAGCTCCTGATGAGGTCTGGCATTAAGATAAAATTAAAATGTTGTATGTAACCCTCTTTGGCACTGATGTTTTCCAAAGTATACATGCCAAACAGCTGGGTCTGCCAAAGCCTTGTACTTCAAATTCAGTCGGGCCTTTGGAGTTGAGATGCGGCCTCATTTTTATTTTTATATTTACTACTTTCATATGGAAAGGACAATGATTTTCCTGACTTATGATTTACTTTCCTAGTTATTCTTTGGAAAAATACAGGCTTGTCAGTAAAGGCTGCAAGTTAGTTGGCTGTGGGTCAGCAGTGCCAAGTCTTACAGTTTCCAATGATGATCTTGCAAAAATAGTTGATACTTCTGATGAATGGATCTCTGTCCGCACTGGAATAAGAAATCGAAGGGTTATTTCAGGTTAGAATCTAATGCATGCTAGTATGTGTAGAATATTCATTGACTGTTTTGCTTTCATTTCCTGCTTGTTTCAGATGCCCATTAATGTGATTAAAAACTTTAGCTTAAATCTCGTGGAAGGGTATTCCGCTTGAAAAGTCCCAGCCTAGATATGGTCACTTAGATTGGTTTTAAGTACAGCCTATTATGCTTGCTATTTCTTAAGAGTTTGAAAAAGTGTTTGTACAGGATCTACCCATTATAATAAGGCAGAATTTGGCCAGGCTTAAGTGTTGCTCCTCTTATGTCTTAATTGGTTTTTTGGCCATAACTGGATAGAAATCTTTCTGTCTGTGTGCCCTGTAGTTTGTTTGTTAACAAAAGATGGAAGCTCACAAACCTTCTCTTTTATATGTTGCCATCCTCATTTTGCTGCGGTCCCGTGGTGAAGACTCGTATTAACAATTGCTCTTACAGGAAAGGAAAGTTTGAAAAACCTAGCAGTTGAAGCTGCAAGGAAAGCTCTTGAAATGGCAGATTTTGATCCTAACGATCTTGACCTAATCTTGATGTGCACATCTACTCCAGAAGATATTTTTGGTGCTGCTCCACAGGTATAGGGGAATAGGTTGATATTTATTGCCAAATATAATAAGGAGGCTTTAAGAAAGAAAATGATTTCATGATTTATGCCCTGAGCTGCATGTAGTTTTCTAAACGTCTAGGATTGGATTGTTCTCTGTATTTTAAACAAGTCTGCTTCTAAATATACTGAGTTCAAGAGGAAATTTAAAAAGTGACGTGTCCTGAATTATCTTGAAAAACTTGTTTGTGTTGACTATTACAAATAATAGTATGTTTTTTTATAATAAACTTTGAGTTCGTGCTTGCAAGCTTTTTTCTCTGCTTTATTTTAGAAATTTGTCAGTATCAGTGTATCTACATTGGTCTAAAAGCTTTTAAATATTTGTAAAAGCTAAATGTTATTTTGGTTTGTTTACATGCTTGTTTGGGGTTTCATAAGGGGTTCCATTCATTTTGGATAGTGGGATCTCATGGAAAGTAATGTAACCAAATATTGTTGAAAAATATAATTGTGCTTTAGGTCACATGAACTTAGCAACATACATGAATTGGAGTTGTAGGATAGGGGCTTGAGCAGAGATCTTAATTCCAGGTCTAAGTGTATTCTCTTTGGGGTGAAAGATGCAGGGGCCAAAGGGTAACTTTTGTTCTGGTGAACTTTTCCCTAGTACTACATTGAATTTCATGGATATTATGGTCGATTTTCTCAAGTGTCGTTGGGCATAAACTTCAAACAAATACAAAAATTACTTCCTGAATTTTGTTTGGTTTAGACAACTATTTGGCTCAACAAATTTATATTTCAAGCAGATGTTGGGTTTTACTTGAGCTTCACTACTCTTCAATTTTGTCTGTACTCGACGCTGCATATGTGCTTATTTGAACAGTAATTTGCATATTTTTTATTGAATACTAATTTGTACCTTGTTGTTCTGGCAACCACTATTTAAACTGTCAGGTTCCAAGAGAGCTTGGCTGCAGAAAAACTCCTTTAGCTTATGATATTACAGCTGCTTGCAGTGGATTTGTGCTAGGCCTGGTCTCAGCAGCTTGCCACATTAGGGGTAATGAATTTTCTAATTCACAACAATGAGGGTTTGATTCTGCCTATTCATGTTTTATAAAATCAGACTTTTACCTTTGTGAATTACAGGAGGCGGGTTTCATAATGTCTTAGTGATTGGAGCTGATGGTCTTTCTCGATTTGTTGATTGGACTGATAGAGGGACCTGCATCCTCTTTGGGGATGCCGCTGGTGCTGTGTTAGTTCAGGTAATACTCTCATTCATTCGTTTTGTAAGTTAACTCTTTTCTGGAAGATGCAATGATGATTTCTTGAACTTGCATCAGCTAGTACAGACTACTTCATCCTATTGTGGATTCTAGTTTCCTTGATGAGGATGATGATCTGATTTGTCTGTATACGCATATGTGGCATTTCTGTCTACCTGAGATCATATTAATTGACTGTACATAGGGAACTGTTTTTGAAGGAAAAGATCTTTTCTTGTCTTAAATCAAGCTGTAGATGGTTGTATCATGCATGTAATCTGCAATTTTGGCAAGGAATTGTATCATGCCCTTTGCTGAATTGCCAAACACAATACACACACGATACAAGTATGGGAGTGGTATGTGCCCGAGTTTTGCAGTATATTCGTTTACATGATATAAGTATGAAAAAGTATTACTGGTCTAATGTTTATGAAATAATGGTTTACACGTTCCTACTCTTCTTTTGTAATGAAACATGATATTATTTGTGATTCGAATGATTCTGTAGGCCTGCCATGCTGAGGAGGATGGTTTATTAAGCTTTGACTTGCATAGTGACGGTGAGGGTGGAAGGTATGTGCTTTTCATCTCATGTTGTGGAAGTAAACAAGCACAGTATTATTGCTTCCTCTCAAGGATTTTGACTGAGCTGTCGCCATTGTTGCAGACATCTTGGTGCCCCCATAAATGATGACAAAACCAATGATCTGTTAGGTTCTAATGGTTCAGTGTTAGATTTCCCTCCGAAAAGGTCCTCTTATTCTTGCATACAGATGAATGGCCAAGAAGTTTTTCGCTTTGCTGTGCGATGTGTGCCGCAATCAATTGAGTCTGCCTTGGAAAAAGCTGGTCTGGCTGCCGCCAGCATTGACTGGTTATTGCTTCATCAGGTATATGGCTTATAATGTGTAAAGCCCAGGCCATCAGAGGTGACCAATTGCAGCTACTAATTCAGATATTTTATGGCTGTGGGGGGGATGAAATCTGACAGATTTGATTAATGCAGGCAAACCAGAGGATTATCGATGCAGTCGCAACTCGATTAGAGTTCCCACAGGAAAAAGTCATATCAAATCTGGCAAATTATGGTAATACGAGTGCTGCATCAATTCCTTTGGCATTGGATGAAGCCGTTCGAAGTGGAAAGGTGAAGCCAGGCCATACAATTGCAACTGCAGGTTTTGGTGCAGGTTTAACTTGGGGTTCTGCAATTATTAGATGGGGATGAAAACAAAATTGCCCCTGCAACCAAATTTAACCATGTAGAAAAAGAAAGGGAAAATACTTATGAAGAGCAGCTCCCTAGTTTCCTACATCCTGATCCAAAAGTACCCAGATAATGGGAGTTTGCCATTGCGTAATCTCCATCAGCTCCATTTTTTCTTTTTTGGTTCCAAATCTGCTACATTTTGGTCGTTGCATTGCGAATAAATTTTTGTTTCTTTTTTTTTTCCTTGAAGCTTTTTAAACTTTTATATTTTTCAGTCCTCTGTATCACAGCTCTGTACTAGTAATCTCTTTTAACCTCCTTCGGTCATAGATTCAGAAATGATATCGGAAGATTATATTTTTATATTCATCTTTAAATTTGTCGTATATAAATATTAAATACGAATATTTAAAAAAAATGATGGTACAACTAATATAAAGATCAGAGAATGTTACAGAAGCTAAGCAAAGAGGGGAGATTTTATATAAAATTTGATCAATTTGATTTATTTGATTTATTTATTTGATTTTTAAAATTTTAAAATTAAATCGATTCAACTCGTTGAATTTTCACCCTTAATAATATTAGTATTGATATATCTTTTGGATTTAAAACTCTATGCCAATACATTGCAATAGAAACTTTTTCATCCTTGCAACATATTAAGAACTATTGTCTTCTATTGGGATCCAAGTAGAACTTAATTATTAATTTGAAAAAAAAAAAAAATAAGGCATCAACATTGTATGATTAGCTGTTTGCGTCCTGAAAATAATTGAAGTAAGTTAATAATTTGGATAATTTATTTTAAATTATGGCAGTTTCAACCACTAAATCTCTTTTTTTCCTTCTGATAAATAAATAATAAGATATCGTATCTTATTCCAGACTTTTTTCCTTGTTATATATATATATATATATAATTTATTTATATTATATATATTTTTCCTTTGGTATAAAAAATTCATTAATAGATGCTAAATTTATTCATGAATTTACTAGTTTGTTTACGATAATATATTTATTAATAGGATTTATAAATAACTTTAAAAAGAAATGCACCAATCAGCTTTGGACAATTCAGACAGGGGAACCCATCTGCTTTCAAAATCCTATAATATACCCATCCTGGTAAAACTATTATCTATTAATATTTATTATATTATTAAAAATATCCTAAAACATCCAACTTAAAAGAACTTCCACCTGTCTTCCAGATTCAGTTCGGAAGGAAAAAAAAAATGTCACTCTCCTTGCAATCTTCGCCTTCTTCATTTCTATCTTCTTCTTCTTTGCCAAAATTAAGATTGGAATGTGGAAGTGGGCGTTCTTCTTCGAGTCTGCTCTTCAAGATCAACAGATCTTTTCCAGCTATTCGTGCCTCGTCTGGCTTCTCTTCTTCCCTTGACACCGGTATCTTCCACTCTTTGCCTTGTTCGATCTTTTGGTTGAATCTGTAACAATTTTAGTTATTCCTTTGTTTTTTAATTCATGGGTCGTTTTCATTTTTTTTTCCTTTTGGGAAAAATTCAGGGTTGATCACTGAATTGGATGCCGTGTCTACTTTCAGTGAGATAGTTCCTGACACTGTGATCTTTGATGATTTTGAAAAGTAAAGATTGTTTTGCTTTTGGTTTCTTTATGAAATTTTTAAATCAAAAGGCTGAAATTTTTACACTAATGAAGTGAAATTTTATAGGTTTCCGCCAACTGCCGCAACTGTTAGCTCTTCACTGCTGTTGGGTATATTGGGCCTTCCCGATACCATTTTCAGAGTAAGCATTGTCATATGAAATTGATATATACAGAGGTTAAAACGTTTATATATGTTTTAACAAATTAACTAGTAGATTTCGTTCCTTTTGGGTTTAGAATGCTGTGGATATGGCCTTGGCGGATTCAACTTCTTTTAGGCTGGACAATCCGGAACTGAGGTTGTCTTGTTTCTTTAACAAGGTTCGTATTCGTATACTCTGAACTGTAATGCATAAATTTTTGGTGTTATGCTATCTATCATTCATTCGCATTGACAAAGAAGGGGAAAAAACTAGAACTGGATCGTTAATTTGTTTGACTTTTAGTTGTTCATCAAGTGTAGGCTTTAGTAAATGTCGGTGGTGACTTGGCAAAGCTTGTTCCTGGTCGAGTTTCAACAGAAGTGGATGCTCGTCTGGCTTATGACGCACATGGCATTATTAGGAGGGTATTGACTTTTCTCATGTTTCCATATATATTGCTTGCTGATTTTTTTTTTTTAAACTTTGAGGGTATTGTCTTCTCTTATGTGTCCATTTGTATCGCTTCCTGAATTTTTTTTTTCCTTAAACTTTGTTGTATGATTGTTGTTCGGTATCCCAATGGCTGCCAATTTTAATTGTTGAAAATAGTGTTGGGTATTATGCATAAGCATCAATGGTGAAATTTTTAATTGAATATACACATTGATGAAATGAACTATTTCCTTCATTGTCCCTAGATTTTTGTCGTCTTATGTTTACTTGAGATTATTACCTTATCTTGTGGAATAAGCAATTTAGCGAAAGGCTCAATATTTGTTATACATCCTTGTATTTAAGAAGTATGGTGGTTATATGGATTTCTATGCCCTTCATTACAAATAATGATATATTATATAAGATGAATGAAGTTGCCTTTAAAACTTTGCACTTTGTTTGCACTAAACATACATTTTTTTTTTCTTTTATATGTTATAGTAGCCTTTTTTTTTTACTTTCTGTCATATGCTGCCTGAGGCTAAGAGCTTATTGAGATATGCAGGTGCATGACTTGCTGAAGTTGTATAATGAGATTGATGTTCCTCCCGAGCGTTTATTGTTTAAAATTCCTTCAACTTGGCAAGTGAGTATCTCAATCAAATGTGTGCGTACACGCTTATAAAGACAGTAAGTCTTGATAGTCTTGGAACATAAAAGTTAAATGATGCTTACTATTGCTTTTTGGTTATACAGGGAATAGAGGCCTCGAGATTGCTTGAATCTGAGGGTATACAAACACATTTGACTTTTGTTTATAGGTATATGATCATGTTGACATTTCATGTTGCTCAATGATAATAACTGAAGGAAATTTCTACACATGCTATACTTTAAAAGAAAGAGCGACCGCACTTACCAGACTTTTCTACCATCCTTTGCTTTTCTAATCATTGCTTGTTCTGGCATGTTGCTTCAGCTTTGCTCAAGCTGCAGCTGCTGCACAAGCTGGTGCTTCTGTTATTCAGATTTTTGTTGGACGTGTTAGGGTAATTTTTTCCAAAAAACCTTTTGTTACTTTCTTCTGCAAACTTTGATCTTTTATTATCCTTGAAGCACATTCTTTGCTTTCTTCAGGATTGGGCACGCAATCATTCTGGTGACTCTGAGATTGAAGCTGCTATTCAAAGAGGAGAGGATCCTGGGTTGGCTCTGGTTAGTTAAACAAGTTTTTATTCTAGAGTATAGACTTAGCTTGTTGTGGTTTATAGGTATTTGAGTGAGTATTAGTGACTTAAACTATTGTTTCAATGAGTAGCCACGTTGGTTCTGATGATTTCTGAAGTGCATTAAAGTCTATCTCTTGCTGGTGAGTTGTGACTATTAAGCATTGAAGTTTCAGCTTAGCTTGTTATGACTTTTCCAATGGAAATAAGGGATTGGTCTTCTTTTTACAATATTATACTTATGATCTAGTTGTTCCTTTTTTTTTTTTCAATTCATCATCTTTGGTAAGTCTAGGTTGCTTAGAATCTGGGATCTGCACAAGTTGTGAATGACTTCGGAATAATGTCAAGGGTTCATTGTTGCACTTACCTTTTTGTTCTCTTGTCTTTGTTTTAATAGTTCTTCTGGTAATTGTTATTGGTGATTTGTAATATATGAAAGAACTTGTGAGTTGTGACCAATAATATGATCTTTATTTAGCATATTTAATTTGTCTGTATTAGCATAAAAAGGTTTGAAATCAATGTACAGTCGTTTTTCGTTGCAGGTGACAAAAGCTTATAACTACATTCACAAATATGGACATAAATCAAAGCTTATGGCGGCAGCAGTTCGTAACAAGCAGGATTTATTCAGTCTGCTGGGGTATCATATGATTCAGACAGTCAACCATTACCCTTTAATTGGAAATCATTACAAATTTAGAATCAAATATATATATTTTTTTGTTCTTAAACCTGTAGTATGGTTTATTTCTTTCAGGGTTGACTACATAATTGCACCCTTGAAGGTATTGCAGTCACTAAAAGAATCAATTACAGCTCCTGATGAGAAGTACTCTTATGTTAGGAGGCTGTCCCCACAGTCTGCTGCCAACTACAATTTCACCGCTGAAGAGGTATGCTTTCTTTCCATATTTTCAATTGTCAAAACAGAAACAGCAGGGGAAAAGGAAACCAATGCTCACTACAATCGATATGGACATAGTGATTTCACTGGAACATTGCATTCATGGTCTTACAATATGAAATTCAGTGACTCCTTTGATAGGCTGTAATACTAGAGCTATGTGGAACAACTGGTACAGATGTGGACTTGGCTTTGGAAGTTCGGACTTTGATTTCTTCATGTAATTATAGGTTACAAATACTTCACATTTCAAGAAAGTATTTGTCATTTCATTCCTAATCGGTTATAATTGCTCATAGTGGTACCCTGTTGATAGCTTGAGTACTTTTCCTCTGTATGGATGAAGAAAGTCTCTAGTTATGGATCTCAACTTAGGAGCAAAAAAAAAAAAAAAAAAAAAAGAAAGATAAACCAGGAAGTTTCGTTCCGCGTACCAATTTGTTTACGTATCATCCCTTGCTGGAAAATAGGAAATAGAAAACAAGTTCTTTTATGCATCCCTGGTACGATTTCCTTCACCATTTTCACAGCCATTCATGGGACTGTGGTCATCACAACTACATAAATCCTTTGCTCCTCTGTGGCTGTTTGCTACAATTGTGGTTATCAATCAGACCATGCTCCTCTTTACAACTGCTACCTTGAAGCTATCAAGATCACGCACATGCTTTCCTTAGTAAAAATTTTTTTTCTTTGAGAAATAATCTTCATTGTCTTCTTCCTTCCCATGCTTAACTAACGAGCACAAGCATGCATAACAAGGTCTTTTTTGTTTATAAAAACCATGAAATGTTTGTTGACTGATATTTCTCTTTATGTTCAGCTCACAAAGTGGGACCAATTAAGCTTTGCATCAGCTATGGGACCTGCATCTGTGGAGCTTCTGGCTGCTGGGCTGGATGGATATGTTAATCAAGCAAAGCGAGTCGAGGAATTGCTTGAGAAGATTTGGCCACCTCCAAATGTCTAAAATGGTTCGTCCTTTTCGATGCATATCTCATATGGCATAAAATGAGAGGACGATATGTTGTTAGAAACATTTTTTTTTTCTGGTTCTGCAGATCACTTTAGTTGGTCTTTAAAGCTGATGTTAATCCTCCATCTTTTCTGTTATCATTGAACATAATGCTGTTGTTGCCCCTCTGCAATTGCATATGGTAACCCTTTTGCTGACTGTTCTGAAAGATTGCATTCAGTTCTATGGCAAAGCTTTCCTCTTTACAGTACTCTTTTATTTATGCTGTTATTATTTCGTTTTGAAGAACCAGGGCATTGAATTCTGCTTGATCAGCCATGTGCTGGAGTCTATATATAGAATAATTATAAAGTTGGGTATAGCCAGTCCATTATTCTAAGTTGATTTGGTATATTTGTTTGAGATATTTTCGGATAAGGGTATGGGAATATGACTCTCCAAAATTTGAAAAAAATTAAATATATCAGTATCTAATATATTCGAGTTTGAATAATATAACTGCTAGCCAATGATGCACGCATACACTCCCTGCCATTTGAGTTAAGGGAAATATTTGGTTTGTTTTGTGCTTATGGGCCGGCATTCTCTACATAGGGCTAAGATTAGGCGTCGAGTGTTAGTTTGGAAATTGGAAGAATGTAGACGAGCATTAACTTTGAAATCCATTTCTGACATAAGCTTTAGTTTAGTCTCACTAAAGCCCAAGAAATTGACATCCTGATGAGAATTTGAAAGTCCATTGCCTGGAGCTACTGCCTAGGAAACTAGAATCTTGCTTCGGCCTGGGTCACGCCAGGCGGTCCAGGAGTAGGCATGACGTTTTATTTCCACGTCAAAAAAGAAAAAAAGCAGGCGGGGGGGGAGTGGGGAAGGTTAGGTTTTTGAGTATTCAAGCGTGAGTCTGACACCTTTTAATAATTTAATTTTGTGGAAGCGTGACTGTTAAACACATTTCACGCCAAGTGCCTTAGGAGGGTTAGATAGTATGGCTAGTCTTAACTCCATGCCAAGTGCCATGGGGAGTAGACAAAGTAGGTCAATCGTGATTAGGGTATAACGAAACTAAACGATGAAGAATATTATACTAAGCACTTAAAAAAAAGTTAAGATATTTAAATCTTATATTAAAAATATAAGTTTTTTGAACATATAACCTTTATGTGTTCCTGTTAATTAATTTTACATCAAGAGAGTAATATTTTTTTATTAATATATTTTAAAAAGTATGTGCAATTTTAAGAACTTCATATAAAAAACCTAAAGACTGAGTACCTCATCAATTATGCAAGAAATAATATTTCTTATTATTATTTCATTTCATAATTGAGCAGTGTTTGAACTTTAGACATGTATGAACGAATAATAACCACTAAATCAAGGTTAGGCTTTAGAGGTGGACACGTGTTTCTTGAAATATAATTTTTTTTCCCTTATGATAAAATCTCTTATCGAAAGTCAGGTATCTTACCCAAAAAAATAAACACTTTAATCTCAATAATTCATCTGAGAATCTCAAAGCTATCATGTCATCATAATCCTAACAATTCGTCTCAACTCAACTATATAATAAAACTGCCAACTTTATTTTTTGCCCCCACCAATCAAATCAGGTACACATGTAAATCCTAATTCCTAACCTAAAACCTTAAAAGTCCTCCCCTCCACGTCGGTTCCACCAACCAGTCACTATTTCAATAATGGCTGCAAAATCATATGGTCGAAGTTGATTGCTATAATCCACTTAATTCAATTGGCCCAGATTTTATGACAGATCGGTGATATCTAAATTTTCAATAATTTTTTTTTTAAAAAAATAAACGATCATTAAGACAAAAATAAAATAAAGAGGAAAATGCGATTTGGGGTCATTTTTGGTAAAGAGTTTGCATTGATTGCGTTGTTTTTATGTTAAAAGAAATATTAATTATAGGGTTATTGATTAAGATGACGTTAAAAAAATTAAACAATCATTAGGAAAAAATAAAATAAATAGGAAAATGCGGTCTGGGGACGCCTAGTCCATTTTTGGTAAAGGTTTTGCATTGATTGCTTTATTTTTATGTTAAAAGAAATATTAATTAATGTATAGGGTTATTGATTAAGATGATATTAATTAATTAGATTATTAATTGATGTTTATAATTAAATTTGTTTATCAGTGAAACCTGATCATGATATGAAAAATTTTAAATTTATTTTTTTAAGTTTAGATTTAGCATAACTTGACTCACAAACTCAAATCACTATTTAAAAATTATTAAAATATTAAAAAGTTATTTTTATATTAATATTTTATAATTAAATTTAAATAAAAATTATTATATTAGTGATTTAGATGGGTTGAACCTACTCGATCAAAAATAAAAATTTAAATCTAACTTATTACAAGTTAATTTGTTTGATCAAATAAATAATTTAATAATAAAATAAATCTCATTCAATTAATTGAATTTTTATTTAAATTAAAAAATAATGGGAGGTAGATGGGAAAAAACCAACGACGATTAAACACTGAAATTTGCCGAAAGAATATTGTGAGCAAAGAAAAAAACCATTTGGTCCATTAAATTTTTTTTGCTAAGTGAAAGATGATTATCAATCGTGCCACATGTACTTGTGATTTGGCAATTGCCTTCTTATTTTTTTGTTAAATAAATTACTTAGGAAATCGGTGGCTGCGGCTGTCGTGTGGACGAACCCTCTCTTTTCAAATCCTAGTCAGCACCAAGTCATTAATCATGGTTTAAGTGAAGAATTTCCGGACCATGGCTAAGGTTTGGCTTCGACTATTAACAAAATACCCAACCAATCTTTTTTTTTTATAATAAAAAATTATCGTAGATTCTGGATTCCAATTTATAAATTTATTGTATATTATTCAATGCTAAATTTCTCGATCCTTCTTTTTATTCAGGTGGAGTCAATAATTGCCAGTATATTGCTTACTCATCAGTCATCATTATAATTGTGGAAAGTTAATTGTCAAATTAATAGGTTAATTTTATGTTTTTTTTTTTTCAATTTAATAGCAATTTGAATGGAACATAATTTTACGACGGTACTGTAATCAATCTGAGTTTAAAAGTGTGATTAATATTAATGAATTTATAATTTATTGGAAGGATCAATGAA
>JBBYHK010000023.1:15775450-15790069 GCA_038382065.1 Adansonia grandidieri | reverse complement strand
TAGCAACTGGTATTTAAAGTTCAATTGTTTAACTAAACCTCTCCATATGGAACTATATAAGCTTGTGTTAGAAGAAAAATAGTTACCATGATATTAGATATTGGGCCAGGGTTAGGTGACCTAAATCATTCATCACTTCATTTTGCCATCCCAAAAATTCAAGTGGATCATTCCTTCGTGATCACGTAAAAATCTTTAATAGTTTTCTTTATATATTAAAAATATAAATTTTTTAGTTTACAAATGATATTAAAAAATTTATTACATATTCAAAATTTTTATATTTCTTTATAACTTTTAGTACCGGCTTATATTAATTGTATCGATTGGTATTGACTTATTTCTGTTGCACTGGTTAAAAATAGCTATATCAGTCAATATATAATATTAAATTATAAAAAATTAAACTAATATTAATATTAAATTTAATGAATATTATATATAATTACTTGTAAATTTGATGAATATCAAATATAATTACTTATAAATTTAATGAATATTAGACATAATTACTCGTAAATTTGATGATCATTAAAAAGTTTTAACCTTATTACTTAGATTGATATTAATCTTTTTATATTTGATAAATTTTTTTAAAACATTATATATAATTGATGAAAATTTGATATATGAAATTTATTTAATCTCATTAATTTTATATTTGAAATGTTTTTTCATATATATAAGTTAAAAATGTTCATAATTCGATAAACCCAAAACGATATATTAATATGGTACTGACCACTTTTGATATTGGTTAAGTCTAAAATTTTATTAACGATAGATAAGATATAATTAAATAAGATAATTTCTATTTAATATAATTATAAAATCTTTATAGCACTAATAAAATAAAAACTTTATAAATCTTTGGTATTACAACTTGTATAAAAGTATAAAAGTGCATGATATGATACTTAAAGTATAAATTGTTTATACATAGACAACCACATTTCAAGATATATGGATTTAAGTCCTTCATGGTAACTTTTGTATTCATAAACACAACAACATCTAAGATCTTACATTTTTTTACGTAAATTTTTCCTAAATAATGACAATGAAAACTACTTTTTTGTTTGGTGAGAAAATGTACAAAAACACCTACACATTGCCAGTTAGATATCTCTTGCCTTTGCTCGCAAAACCCTGACAAAATCTCTGAAGTTGATACAAGAAAACGACCAAAATATCATATTGTCATCTTGTTTTATAGGCTAAGAGATCTAAAAAATTAAAATAGATAATATTATTTAAAATATCATTATAAAAAATGGCAGTAATTAGTGAATTCTATGTGGGAATATTTTTAGAGATTATGAATATTACTTATGAAAAATACATAATTAACAAAAGGGTTAATGAAACTAATAATGAAAGTTTTTTTTCTATTAAACTTAGTTTTCGACTAATAATTTTGAATTAATAAATTTATTCATTTTGATGTAAATGATTTTGATTTTGAACCTTGATATTTAATTAATGCTACTCTACTTAATGTCAAGTCATAATATAAAAATCTGAAGAATTTATTTTATTCTTAAATTTTTAATAAAAAATAGTATGCAATTTAGTGAAAATTTCTAAAAATGCTTGGAAAATGAATAAAATAAAAAATAATAATATTTTACTGCAACCATAAACGTATAATGAAAACATCAACATCATCCAAGTACATGTAAGAATGCTCACAGCATTGGCCATGCGATCATGTGCTAGCGAATGACGTGGCTTTCAGAGGATGTCATCGAACATCCGAGATCCCATCACATCCGTCCAATTTAATAACGCGTAAGCGCTTAACCCTGTGACCTGTTGCCAACAAATCAAATGCTTTTGGCTGTTGCTTTGAGTGATCATTCACTCGTGCATGAAACCTCCCTACCCAACGATTCCAAACCAAAGTTCACTTTTATAATTTCTACTGAAAAAAACCCAACTCATAGAGCAAAAGTTTATAGCCGTTTCTATTCTCTCTGTCTCTTTCTCAAAGTTTCTATCTTTAGGGCCTCAGCTTCCTTCTTCTCCTCTTTCTTTTGCTTATCAGATAATGTAAAGCCCAGAAAAGTTTAACAAAGAGTTCAGTCTACAATTTTGTTGTAAAACAAACTCGAAAAGAGCTTTTTTTTATTTTTCTTCCCTTGAAGAATGGCTTTGAATAGGTTCTTGGTTCTGTTTCTTATCCACATTGCTCTGCTTCTGAGCTTGTGTTTTGCTGAAGATCCGTTTGTTTTCTATGATTTTGAGGTCTCTTACATCACTGCTTCTCCTTTGGGTGTTCCCCAAGAGGTCTGCTCTTTCACTACATCTCGTTCTTCTGCTTTTACATTTTTTGCTGCTATCTATGTATGGACTTCATCTTGCTACTATTTTCAGTACATTTTCTTCATGCATGTTTGCTTCATTTTCATAACTGAGAAATGGGCTGCCCTTACATTGCTTAAAGTTCGAACTTTAAGCCTCAGATCTACAAAAAATGTAGCTCCTTTTTACTTGAATTTTGCTCAGTGTTTGGGATTTAAGTGAGCTTTGGAGTAATGTTGTTGAGCTATTTGAGTTCTGTTAATCGTTTCTATATCTACACTATTTTGTAGGTTATTGCTATAAATAACAAGTTTCCTGGCCCTACTATAAATGCAACCACTAACTACAATGTCGTTATCAATGTTCGAAACAAATTGGACGAGAGTTTACTCATCCATTGGTAGGATCTTGCTTTGCAGTAGTCTTTGTTTAAGTAAAATCAAAGCGTAAAGATAGAGTAATTGACTGTTTGGGTTTTTGTTGGGTGAGATAGGTCTGGGATTCAACAGAGGCGTAGTTCATGGCAAGATGGGCTTCCTGGCACTAATTGTCCAATTCCTCCAAAGTGGAACTGGACTTACCAGTTCCAGGTTAAGGACCAAATTGGGAGTTTCTTCTACTTCCCATCACTGCACTTACAGAGAGCCGCTGGTGGTTTTGGTGGCTTTATCATAAACAATAGAGCTATTATTCCTATTCCTTTTGATACACCGGATGGGGACATTACCATTTTGATCGGTGATTGGCACACACGCAACCACACGGTTAGTACTTTGTTAAGTTGCTGGATATTTAGTTTTGTTTTCCCTTTTAAGGTTAGATCCACAATGTAGGATATAATGTGTCTAATGATGACACCTTTTGCATTCTAGGCTTTGAGAAAGGCACTTGATGCTGGAAAAGATTTGGGAATGCCGGATGGAGTTCTTATTAATGGAAAAGGCCCTTACCGATATAATGAAACTCTTGTACCTGATGGTATCGATTATGAAACAATTAACGTCCACCCAGGTGATTTTATCACGCAAGGCATTGTTACTAATGATTTGCATGCTGCTCATTTCTAAATAAGCTAGTTCTACTGCTTGTGTAATTACAGGTTGTTTTAGTGACTGAAAGATGGAATAAGTTCCAGGAGATTGAGTTTTGGAAGTAATTAGCATCTATTTATTATAGTGCAGTTGTATTTTAGATTTCCCCGGTAATGCATCTACTGAACTTTAATTGCCGGTTGGTACTGCCATTACCTTTATGTGAGATTAGGGGTGAATTTTGAAGTCGCACTTGGCCTTTCAGTTTTTTGTTTGCACCTGATGTATGATCGCAGTATGAAGATATGTATACCCATAAATTTTGTACATCGGACAGCTAGTCAGATACATACGTATGTGCATGCATGCATATAACTAACTTGAATTGGTTACTACCTTTCTGTTTATGGTTAGCTTTCCAAACTCCTGATAACATTAGTTTATTATGTTGGCCAGGGAAAACTTACCGCCTTCGAGTGCATAATGTGGGGATATCAACCTCCTTGAATTTCAGGATTCAAAGCCACAATTTGCTTCTTGCAGAGACCGAAGGATCTTATACAGTGCAGCAGAATTACACTAGCTTAGACATACACGTTGGGCAGTCTTATTCTTTTCTGCTAACCACAAATCAGAATGCAAGTAGTGATTACTACATTGTAGCAAGTGCCAGGTTTGTGAATGAGTCACAGTGGAAACAAGTTACTGGTGTTGCCATTTTGCGTTATTCAAATTCAAAGGGAAAGGCAGGTGGTCCCCTCCCTGATCCACCACAAGATGAGTTTGACAAAACCTTTTCAATGAACCAAGCAAGATCTATCAGGTTGGCTTTCATTGGGGTTCAAGTGCACAAGCACATTTTTCTCACAACCTTGTCAATTATCTGAATACTTAGTTGGTTATTCCTTCTTACTTTTCGGTGCTTAAATTATGCAGATGGAACGTATCAGCTAGTGGTGCTCGCCCTAACCCACAGGGATCTTTTAGATATGGTTCAATCAATGTGACTGAAATTTTTGTGTTGAAAAACAAGCCACCGGTGACTATTAATGGGAAAAGACGAGCAACACTTAGTGGGATATCATTTGTCAATCCTGCTACACCAATCCGGCTTGCTGACCAGTTTAAGGTTAAGGGTGTATATACGCTTGATTTTCCCAATAGACCACTTACAGGGCCACATAAAATGGAAACATCAGTAATTAATGGAACATATAGGGGATTTATGGAAGTCATCCTACAGAATAATGACACCAAGGTGCAGAGCTATCACATGAGTGGATACGCATTTTTCGTAGTCGGGTACAAATTTCTGTTCTTAACATGCATCATCATGTATAATCATATAGCACACTATGATATTAACAATAAATCTTCAATTATCTTGTTGCAGAATGGATTATGGTGAGTGGTCAGAGAATAGCAGGGGCACATATAATAAGTGGGATGGTATTGCCCGAACAACAACACAGGTAAAATCGTTGGAGAGTTGTGCTTTTGCATTTGTTATACTTCCTTCTAAAGCATTGGCAAGTTAGTATTATTTCCTTTTGACTTGATATTTGTTGTATATGGCTCATATAATTTTATATACAGAGCAATTTTGTAAAATTGTACTGGGTAAGGTTAGTATAAATATATGGTTGATGTAACCCTAAATTAAGTAGTGAATAAAAAACAACAGCTGCCGCTCCCGAGGGCGTAGGCACATTGCCGAACCTCGTTAAATATTTGTGTTGATTTTTCTCTTTTCTTTTCTTTGTGTTTTCGTGATTCCTTGATTATTAGTCTCAACAATATTTTCTAGTAAAACAAACATGGCCATACTGAAGCTGTTTTTAGTGACTGGAGTTCATATGTTTTATATTTTATGTAATTGTTACTTACTGGAAACATTCAGGTCTCCATTGATAATATGCTGCTGAACTGGTCTATGTTGATGCTTCCCTTGTGAATTTTTGCAAGGAAACATGCTTTTTGTGATTTAACATTATTTTAGCTTGAACAAATGCTTTCCTTTTTCCCCTGCCTTTATGTTTTTAACATTTGCAAATACATTCTTTGTGTTTGTTTTCTGGAAAGTTGTGCCTTGCTTCTTATGATGTTGGATACGATTGCCAACAGGATATATATCAAGTTGTTTGTCTGCTTTTTTGGGTAGCTTTAATTCCCGGGTTCAATTATACATTATTATTTCATCGTTTGTCGTGCCATTCATGCTTTAAACATTAAACCTTAGGCCAGGACTTGCCACAAAGAATGCTGGCCCATTCCTCGTCAGATGAAACTCATGAGATGCCTGATTCTTTTTTCAAGGAGGCTCAAATGTAATCTTTCTATCTCTGTAGGTTTATCCTGGTGCATGGACTGCAATCTTGATATCACTTGACAACGTTGGAGTCTGGAACCTTAGAACAGAAAACCTCGATTCATGGTATCTTGGCCAAGAAACATACGTCAGGGTTGTCAATCCAGAGGCTACGAACAAAACTGAATTGCCTATGCCAGACAATGCCCTCTATTGTGGTGCCCTCAGCAAATTGCAGAAGTATGCAAAATTAGTCCTTTTTATGTGAAACTTTTCTCGCTTAGTTAGCTCTAAGAAGCGATGATGGCTGGTTCTGATTCTACTTGATTTCCTTTTCAGGCCACAGGATATCTCTTTGGCAATATCAATCACATACAGCAGAATGAAACTGTTCTTCCTGGTGCTGATGGTTGCCTCCGCACTACTTCTTTCCCACTAGGTTGTTTCTTTTGGGGTTTCTATGCTTGTCAGGATGTAGCTTCTGTTGTAAGTTTTGTGGTTGTGTGTTTAGGTATGTAAGTATAGTCTTCTTGATATGTATCTTGGGTGATTTTGACATGTATTTTTTCCTCACAATGTTGTTAATGCTCTCTGGGTTCCTTGTTCGATTTGTTGGGAATATCATTCTTTTAATACCTATAAATTTATGTTCTGAAGACAATTCATATATTTTAAATGCAGTTTATGTTCTGAAGACAATTCATATATTTTAAATGCAGTTTAACCTCGTGTCTAGATTTATCTGTTCCTTTATGCTTTTCTGCTAACGAAATCTATATCTTCGCATTCCATTATGCATTATGAGCTTGCATATTTGATGCCTCGTTCCAGTATGGTTGATGGTTGTTGTAGTATTGTTCTATGTTGCTTGGACTTAGATGTGAGTGTCGCAGATGGGTATATGTCCAACATGGATATGTTCAATTTTTTATAAGTTTTTCCATTTATTTGGAGAGTCCTTGAAGGATCATAACTCCATAACCCTGTCCAACTTTTAGAAAAATAAAGAGTCGGAGCCACAATTGTGAGCATTGTCCATCAGTAGAGTCCTTTATTTGAGGTTTTGTATGCAGGTCTACATTGTCATTTCAAAGAGAACCTATGATAACAATGTTGTGGAGAAAATAAATCGTAACTGGTATAGTAATTGTAAGTAGCTATTACTCCACATGAAAGGTTAAATTTTAGAACTCAATTCTTACTTTTGGCCTTGTCTAGATGTGCAAGTCACCGCTTCCTTCCAATCCCAAAAGACAAAGCTGTAGAAATATGTACGCTTGAGTGGTTTTTAATGAGATCGACAGGAACGGTAACTCGATAAACGTGATTTTAAACTTGAAAGTGACACAAACAAGGGGAAATAAAAGATCTGCTGGTCCCAATTTTAGGTCCATCTATGGTAAAAGTTAAACTAGTCTAGCTGGAAATCTAGCTTCTTTCAGGTTAATATGTTTTTTTTCCTTGCTTTGCATCTGCCAAGCCAGCTCGATTGCCCGTATCCCTTTGTCAATCTGGAGATTGAGAGCCTGAAAGGGAATCATGGCCCAGTGTCAAATGGAAGCATCAAATGCTCCATACACCCTTGCTATGACATTGAATGATTTACCTCCATTTAGCGACCAAATGTTTGGGTTTCAGGACCCTGTTGAAGCCTTTGAAGAGATTCCTTGATTTCTGATTCAATTAATCCATTGAGATTGTGAAACGAATTAAGTAGAATTAAGTTCACTATGATCTTAAGCTACTAGCATTTAGGAGCAATAAGGACGGAATCTTTGGCCCATTTTTGCAGTGAAATTATTGTCTCTTATCTTTTTCCTGGTTGAGAGTCAATGCATCAGATGGACCCCTTGTTGAATTTTACCAGGAATTCTCACCAAAAGCTGTCCCTAAACTAGACGAGACCGTTTAAGTCGTCAACAATAATAATCCAAGAAGTGCAATGGTTTGTAGTAAATTGATTCATTAATACAAAAGCAGTCCCCCTTCTCCAAGCCATCGGGTTCCTTCAGACCAAGAAAACACTACTATTATATCAATTATTATTTAAAAAGAAAGTCTACTCTACAATAGTTTTGGCATTGACTCTTCCATTTATATGTTCCAATCAAGCCTACATGCTTTTCTATAAAGCTGGATATGGGAACACACTGCTGGCTTACTGGGGTTATGTTGGAGTTGAAAAGGCTGCATTTTCACGCATCGTTTCTGCCTTTTTGTAGGGAAGTGGGAGAGAGGACCAACTCGAAAAAACGAAACTCCTTTTTACAAAGGAAATTTTGAGAATGTGGGGAGCGCTTTCTTTGGAGAGCCGTTGTCCTGATTGGGCTATACAGTGTTGTCATCATGTTTAAGACTTTGTCCTATGCTTTATTTCAACATTACAACACACGCTTTAACTAATTACAGTGAACATTTTGCTTTCAGTTTATTCTAAGGAATTTTGGGGTCTATTTTTCTTCCTTGGATCCGCGTCTTATGCTGAAATAACTCCTTTCTTGTAAAGCATCGAGGGGGGAGGGGATGAAAGTCAATTTCATGAACAGAAGGTTTTCTATTTATGCTGTGAATCGAAATTCAAGTTGAACCACATTTTCTTATTGGAATAGTTTTGTAATATATGTAGGTCGTGTGATAGAATTGCACATGGGAAGAAAAAGGAACTATTTATCATCTTTCTTTCCCCTCACCCATTGCACGGAGACTTAAGACCTCTGTTTCACTAGATACTCTGCTTATTGTAAAAGAAATTTAGAAGGGTGTTACATACCCTTTGAGTATAATACAAAAATTAAAAAAAAAAAAGATACGTGATGGTTTTTAAACTAAAAGAATTCATTATCAGCTTACTGTAATGCTTGAGTTCCATCTGTCTTTTATGGAGTAATGATGACAATGCAATGTGGGCCTAAAAAGTGAGTACAATCATGAATATTTGCAACACCAATACTATTTTAGTATGATTGTGTACCCCAGTACTGAACAATGTTTGTAAGCCTCTTCAGATTGCTGTGCCAGTGCCCGTGCCCGTGCTCGTGCAGGCGTGCACCTTTGATTTGCCTGCTTTTCTCAACCTAAAAGGGGCGCATCAGCGGCATATGGGCCGTCAATTTTCAGACACCTTCTAAAAGGGGTTGGGACTCAATTTCAGTTGCTGGAGCAACGGTCAGCTAATCCATTATTTCTTCCAATAACCAAAAAGTAGAAGATTTTTATTGGACAATTGATACCGTCATGGGTGTCTGCCTGTGAAGCCCACTTAGCTGGACCGAGTATAAAGGGGCTGGCCAGGCCTAGCCTGTCAGAAGGATGTTAAAGAGAATAATCACCTTAGCAATTATGCCGAGGGGCTGGGAAGGTCGCCCATGGACTCACTGAGTAATTTCTTGACGGTTCTCCATTAATGATTAGGCTCCTTCCTCATCCATCTTATTTGCATATAAGTGCTTTTATTTTTATGTATTATTTTGTTAATCAAAATTAAATTTTAGTGAAATTAAAAGTAAACTTTATATTTGATAATTTAAAAGTTAGAAAATGATTTGTCAATAAGTAAAATATATGTCAAAATAACATAAAATACAATAAATATTAAAAAATCATTATTTATAATCGGGTTTGGGTAACAACTTCCCTAAGCCTACTATGCATATCCTATCTCCAAATTTGTTTTTAAGGTACTCTACTCCTATTTAATTAAGTCGAGTAGTATTGGATATCATTTATTTCGAGTTGAGTTTTTTTTATTAACAATTTTCAATATGTTCATTAATATCATTTACATATATACGATTCATCTAAAAATTATAAAATATGAATTTATAAACGATGATTAAAATTATATTAAACAATCACCCAAAAAAATATATATATTTAACATATCTTTAGGCACATCAAAACTTAGAAATTTCAGATTATCAATGAGATTGAAGAAGATATTTATTAGTCAGAGGAAGCTTTTTTTCATTGATTAGTGGATTGAGACTATAGTCGTGAAAAAAAGAATTCCAAATTCATTAATTCTTGTGCACTCCAATGATGAACTGAGAATCAGATTGTATTAATTATTTTAACTAATTAGTAAAGGAAACGTTAGTCGATGCTTAATGTTGGTTAAGATGATATTTATATGTAATAGTATATATGTATATTTTCTACTTGATTACTATATTATAATGTGATAAAATGGAAGAATTAATATATCTACAAAGTACAACAGCTGTTTTAGTTTTCGGCAGTAATAAAAGAAGAAACTGCTTAATTAAGATTGTCAAACAGATAAGAGAGTTTAAACTAGTAAGTAATAGTTAATTAGCATGATTCAGCAGTGAGAAATGACATTAAGAGTAAGAAAATATTATCTGAAACTGAAAGCACATGCTTAAAAATTAAAGTACTAGATATCAAATTATGTTAAAAGGGGTCCAATAGCTAGTAGTGGGTTATGAAAGTAATTAGTAAGTAATACTAGAGAGTAGCCAAACTTGACAAGCATCCTTGACCTGCAAGTTCTTCATCCCCCGCCAAATATAAAACATAAGCTTTGCTGCAACTAAGACTGCACTGAGAAATAGAGAAAGAGAAGAAAGAGACTTAATGGCATGCAGATTCGATCGCTTTCACTGCTTAATAAGGAGAGACGCCAACGTTAGCTGAAGCGAAAAACCCATCTTTCATGAGAACGTCCTCTCCTTCCTACAAAGACTCAAACGGAACTATCATCAGTTTCATCAACTGTTTCTTTATGGGTTTATATTTTTGGTCACGGGGAGAGAAAGGTCGGGGGGGAAGGGTGCAGAAGTTCACCTGCTGGTGCACGTTAGTCTTCTTTTCAGTTTGATCAGGCATGAGGCCGAAGTGAATATGTGGAAAGTGGGCCCACTGACAAAAAGCAAAAGAAACAAGGCCAGTCAACAGACCCCACCGAAGGACAGTGCAATTTGGGAATCGAAAAAAAAAAGAAAAAAAAATTAAATAAATAAAACCCTAACTTTGTTTGTGTGATATAAGAAAACCCTAGAAAACTTGGTAAAGAAAGCAAAATCATATATCCCCAAAGTGTTTTTTTTTTTTTTTTGGGTGTGTGTGTGTCTTGGATCTTACATTCTTTGCAGCTGCACTGAATGCTTCTCTGTGAGTTATATCAGGATTTCCTGCTTTGATGCGTTGGATCTCGTCCCTGCAGCACAGATTCATAATCACATTTAGAAAACTTTATATTACAAGAAAAACAAAAGTGTTTGCCCATACATACATGTAATGTCACGTATGTATGTGTATGCATGTATGTATATATATATTTTTAGTTTTACACACTTTTGTAATTTTATATTATTAATATTTTAACAAATCGATTATTAGATTTAGTAATATAATTATTCTTATCATACACATAAAATTTCAAATAAAATCCGATATTTTTATTATATCAATCAAGAATATTTTTCCTTTTCAATATATATTTAACTATTGAATTTTGTTACATCAAATAAATAGTTAAACATTTTTAATTTACTTAAACCTTGAAATGCATTATCTACATAAATAGAACATAAAATATGATAGTTTAATTAAAAAATATAAATTCTGTAAAAAATTATGCAAATACATAAAATTAATTTAATTTTACATTTACACCGTGTCCCTCCTCATTTAATATATATACATAAAAATATGCCAAATGAAATTGCCTTACTTAAATGATTGCTTACTTGATGAATCGGTTGTAAGCAGAGGGGACTCTCTGTCGTTTCTCCGGAGCTGAACATGTGACAAACCGATATTAAAATCACAATATTGACATTTAGTGAAAATCTGCTTCTTTCTTTTTTATCGTTTTCTCTACTGTCACTTCACCATCATTTTTGTAATTTTCACTATTCATTATATTCATTCATAAGATTCCTGTACTATCTACATTTCCGGGAGAAGGAGATTGCTTTATCATTCTTTACGGGCTCCATTTGGATCCCGTTTGCCGACAGTGATGTGTGTTTAGGGGTGCCTGCTCGGATAGCATATGGTGCAGTGGAGTCACTGCACCCACATTTCCTCGCTAACCCAAAAATCATATTTTCCCCAAAAATTTTAATCTAACGTCTTAGTTATTTTCATTTTCTCAATTTTTAATCTAACTGTTGTAGTACTACTATTGTAACTACTCTCACCACCACTATTTTAATTCACCAAATCTAATTTAATCGTTCTTTCAAAAGAACACTATATCTCTGGGTTAGACTGAAATCTAAAGCACTGTTGCGCTCAAAGAAAGGCCCCGACTGTCAACTGATGTTTTCTTGTCGTTAAAACTTGGCTAAGTTTTTATTAGTTATTACCAAAACAACCAAAAAAAAAAAAATTCAGGAATTTGAATGCAAAGATGTCATCTTGGATTCCTGGGTGATGGTAATATAAAGTGCTCAAGTAATGTAGGATTATGGGCAGTTTTGGAACTTACAGAAGCATAATATTTTTTTTGGACTGCCAATTATAATGAAAAGACAAAAGCTATTTTTTTTTCCCTAAATCGGGGCGTCTGGTTTTGAAACAGAAGGTTGAAATGGCAAGCATTGGAGGGTTCTCAGAATATTGGTGAAAAAAAGAAGGTTTCTCTTTCTTGTCTAACAACTTGTGCGAAATGACCTTCAAGATTGCAGAAAATAGTGGAAATGGCCTGATTTCATTGCTTCCTTTTGCAAGTGTTATGGAGTTATGATCATTCCTTTGCCTCTCCATGTTTCTTTATGACACAGGAGAACATACTGTATGTCGAACAGGAATATAAAGTGCGAGACCTTGGAGAATCTTTTGGGGAAAAAAAAAAAAACATAAGTGCACAGCGAGTTTGAAAAACAATCAGTTTCAATAGTTTCAGGATTCAGACAAACAATATTCAAAGAAAGAGAGTGTTGGACACTCACGTCTGTTGATAACTGGAGGCCTTGGAAGCTCATCAGGTACTCCACGAGTGGGTAAGGCGAAGTCGTTCGTGTTGGTTTGATTGAGCAAAAAGTTTGGAGATGGATTTGAGATCTCTTCCTGGGAATTAATAAAAGAATCAAATCAGGCTCAAAATACCATATGCTATAAAAGTAAGAATAACAATAATGTTTAGCAGCTTGATCAGCAAAAACAAATGGTCCTCTAAAATTGCTTGTATATTTGCATATCATCACAGACACAGGTATAAATTTATACCAGAAGATTATATGAAGGAGAGAAGAAACTCTGAGCCAAATTAAACTGATTAGCTGAAGGCAGCAGCAATCCCCGCATGTTCACCGGGAAAAGATTGGTGCAGTGCCCACATCGAACCGTTGCAGTCTTGAACAAACTTGTGCAAGGAACACTGACCTATTAAGCGCAAAACAAAGAATCCCCAAAAGACATCCCAAGTGAAAAATATCATCCTTATAAAGGAGACATATATATGGCAAGAAGGACACAAGAAAGGAAAAAAAAATGGAAAACCCTAATTGAGACCCTAGTTGGTGAGCAAAAGGTTAACAATGAAAAGTGAAAGAAATACCGCAAGGACAGTGTCGCAAATGTTGCAATGAACATAACAGAGCTGCTCGGAGGGAGTGAGGTGGTCCAAAGACAAGGTAGAAGAGGAGGACATCTTCTTTGTTTCCACTTTCCTTTCTCTTTTAAAATTGATTGATGATTGCTGATCTCTTTGGTAGGATTGATTGATTGATTGATAGAATGACAGGTTAGCTACCACCTTGGATCTGCTTTTCTTGATTATGAGTTATGAGAGAGAGAAGATGGATGATCTATTTGGTCTACTAGATATAAGACGGAAAAAAGAATGATACCCACTTCTCTCCTCTCCTTTATGTTTATTGGTCTTGTTTGTAGCAAACATGTATTTATGTATGTATGTATGCATGCATGCATGTATCCACCGATCTAAATTTGGGTACTAGGACATGCATGCCATTGGCATAAACCTGCATAGATATGATATACAAATATATCATGAATCCATGATATGTGTGGCTGGAATTCCCAGAAGGCAAAGTCCGTGTTTTTCCAAGTGAGAGAAAGGGCTGGCTGAGGCGGCAGATGTGGGGGAGAGGAGCAAGAAAGGGACGTGTGCATGGGGGTGACATAGCTTTCACTTACCTGTTGTTTTCAGCAGTTTTGAGGCTGTGTTTGCATAGTGTTTGCTTCCTTTTTATGATAAAACTATTTTCCTTTTTTTTTTTATGACTTTTTTTATTCCTCAATTTCCGAACCCGGGAACCCTAAACCCCTTTTTTACCTCCCGGGTAATGAAGCCCCTCCGACGGCAATGGAGATTGCGTGGTATGGATATTGCAATCTTTGGAATTCTTGTCTCGTTTTCCGCCACGCTATATATTTTCGATGATGAAATGAGATGCTTATTCCTTTCATAATCTTTAGATTTTTCTTGATTTTTAATTTTTATATAATATTATTATAATTTAATTATAAAAATAATTTTCAAAATAAATTATGAATTAAAAATTTTATTTAATTTTAAGCATGACCAATACTATAAAATTTTACTTTTACATAATATATATAAATTATAAGACATACGAAAAATATAAAAAATTATAAATTAATTATTTTATAAGTGAAAGAGACGAAACAATACAAACATTTATCGAAACCATTTCATTGCAGTGAGCAAAATTTTGCTCATTTTGTCCTGCCGGCCCTTAGCTTTCATAATAATAATAAAAAAATTCAACCTAAAGTGGGGTGCATTTTTGGTTTTGATATCCCCACTCGGCTACCCCGAGGGGCTCTCAATTCCCATCTCCATCCATCCATTCATCCATCATCGGCATTTGTTTATTCATTCTGTCAACAAAACATTGACATGAATCATCAATTCATCATGGCACAATCATCAAAAACTTCATGCTTTTTATATATAGTTTTAAGTAAATTATTATTGTATTATAAACAAAAGAAGAAAGAGTTAAAAAGAACACCATA
>JBBYHK010000023.1:15733259-15744290 GCA_038382065.1 Adansonia grandidieri | reverse complement strand
TGAATTATTTCTAATCCAGAAAGAGAAGTGAAGCGGGAACTCATGGTTTAGAGGATCTTAGTGGAAATACTTAGTCATATTCCACAAAGCAAGTATATGCTTAGGTTAAAAACATATAAATTAAAGTCATTGGAATATAAAACTTAGAAAGGGTCCCAATACCATTTCAAGAAAATCATCCTCGGTCAAGGTACTAGCAAGAGGGCTTTCTGCAGATAAACCCCAAATATCAACTTGAGTAGAGATATCATGGTTTACTTGTACATTGGCGAAATTTCTGTCAACGCGAAAATTTTCCATACTTGCAACTTTTGATACTCCCATGGTGTTCGGAAAATATTCAGTAGCTGAAGTATGTGGATGTGTTAAATGAAACCTACTCTGGTCAGCTTGATGCTGATAGAGAAAGGGATTATAATGCATGCGTGTACCAGCCCAAGACATATGCAGTGGAGGCACATTGTAATCTTCATCTGCTAAAGAATATGAAGGTTCTAGGCACGGCCTATTTGAAGGTAGATCATCCCTGGTAAAACTATTCCTGTATAAATTCACGAAGTTAAACAAGGCTCATTAGCTTGATTTTAATAGAACACATAACTTGAAAATACCTTTTCAGTGAGACATCCACATCATTACTCTCATCAAGGAGCTCACAAAGAGCTTCCCCTATATCTTGAGGTAATTCCTACAAAGAAAACATGAATCAAAATCCTAGAGTGCAAGGGACAGATCTTATTTATTTATTTATTTTTAATTTCCAAAAAGAAACGAAGAAACTGTAGCATTTAATATAAAAGACACCTGGCAGTCCCTGCTGATTTTGACAGGTCTGTAGTCATTCAATGGGTTCTTAAGGTGTAGAGTCTTTTGAAAAGGCAAGTGATTTAAGCAAAGCCATTTGACTTTAAAACTCCGGCCCCAAGGATTACCTCTATCACTTCCTTGGCTCCAAATGTTATCTCGCCTCCATCCAAAAGAAGACAACATTTGGGCATAACCTTGGAAGAAACCACTCATGTTGACACTAAATATTAAAACAACTCTACCAGAAATCTGCAAGACAACAAAATTCTACTGTATAAAACATCTAGACTTGAAAAGCTACATAAGATCGAAACAAGAAGGATTTTACATGAAAAGCTTCTTGCAGAATTGGTTCATTCATGACTTGAGTAGCCCAAATTCCTTTGTCAATTGATAATTGGATGTTTTGGTGGTTCAAACTTTTAATGATGAAATATCTTGTATTATACAATTCGCCCCTTTTGTCTGTTGTGAGGGACTGCTCTGGTTCTTGTGCCCTAAAGGGATAGCCATCCTCATTCTCTGACATACACCAGAGGGAAAAATGGCTTATTGATACTTAATGAATAAAATTTGGAAAAATACTTCAGAAAAGGCAGTTACCAAATTACTGGCAAATTCTGTAGACTACAAGTATAAGCACATGAAAAGCAGTAAAAGTACAATGTATGGACAGCACTCTAATACATATATGTTAACTTGCTTCATCATGTAATCATAGTACAAAACTATATATACAGAGTGAACTCAGTGACAATGGCTCCACAAACTTATATTGATTATAACAGAACTTTGCTCATCAGAACAGATTTCCGAAAAAAAGCATTTAATAGCTTCACTTCATTGACAAGGAATACTGTACGAAATACTGTATCACAAAGTCAAGTGAACAAGTTTCAATGAAGTTGCAGCTCTATCCTGCTTGTGTCTTGTTCAATGTCTTATTTTCACAGAACCATCGGTCAATCCAAAATCACATGAAAAAAAATAAATTATGAATTCACAACTACGATTAACAAGTAAGGCAACGAGAGGTGGAAAATCAAGTTTTATCATAATCCATCTCATGCATTGGATGGTTAAAAATTTCACACTTCTGCAAACGCGATAAACTTTAACTGCTACCATCATCCATATCAAAGAAAACCTGGTTTTAGTTCGTGTTTCTTCCCATTAATAGCACAATAGCACTTCCAAATTATGTGTCCAAAAGAACCAAATGTTTGTTGTGAGCAAGGCAAAGAGAGAGGGAGATCATAAAGCATAGTCGAAGAGTAGACTCTTCTTTTTTTTTTTTCTTTTTTTCTTGTTTTCAAATAATTCTGGCTACAACCACAATCATGTTCCATACAAGACAGAAGCATATCAACATGGGGAAAACAAACTTGTCATCAATCAAGATAATTAAAATAAAAGAAACGTGCAATGATGTGCTAAACAAATGAACATGCACCATAACTTTACCTGGATCTTCCGAATTTCCCGTGTCATTTTTCCATTCGGTCACTGATGAATCAACTACAGATGCATTTTCTCTCGCAGTATCAGAAGACATATCCGTATTGGTTTCCTATAAGAACAAAGATACAGGAGAAATATTCAAGCCAGTTTCAGCTGCAGTACAAAGATTCAATTCAAGCAGACTATGCAGCAGTAAAAAGCTTCAAGCAGACTCTCTAGCAGTACATCGCAACATTAGAAACATTTAAAAGTCTCATTCAATATTGACAGAGCTCAAGTATCAGAAATCTCTACCATCGGCAGCTATAAGCAGAGATGAACTACAGGTGAAAGGAAAGAAACATTAAAGTAAAAGTAAACGTAACTCCTTGACGCAAAATATGTACTAAAACTTACCTTATAGCAAAACGAGATATAATTCATGAAAATCCTTTCTAATTTCAAAAAAGACTGCCATAAGTAAATTTACAAAGCTGTGCAGAACAAGATAACATCACAATCCGTATAAGTTTTGCCAAATCTCTTACTTGAAACAATATATATATATATATATATATATAAATTTTAGAGGCGAAATGACATTCAATAAAGTTAACATACAATAAAACGAAAGTCACAGAAAACAATTTGAAACTAATCATCAAAACAAATTCCCCCCATTCCTTTTCTACTTCATCTTTTCTCAGCAACCAAACAGGACGTAAAACGGAAAAAGAAATAGAAAATTTAAGTATAGTTTACCTGTTTAAAAGAGAAAACCAAACAGAAAGCCAAGGGAAAGACACTGGAGAGTAGCGTTCAACTGAAAATGCCAAGTGAAACGAACCCTATTTTTTTTTTTTTTCAATTTTCCTTTCTTTGAATCGAACCTTCCAAATTAGACACTGTTCGTTTTTTCAGCAATCTTTTGCGGGCACTGATTACTGAATTGAGATTGAGATTGGCAATAGAGCGGTAATGGATTGGTCCGGGGCTCTCGAAGGTCGGCAGATCGGACGGTGATGTATGCGTCTGTGAAAGAGAGAGTTGTTAAACTGGGCCAGCCCAATCCATGGTTGACAAGGTACATCACAGCCCATTTACTTGACAACCTTACACAGAATTCAATTTTACCTGTAAAATATTTAAAATACAGTACTAAAAGATTACGATTTAAAAAAATAATATGAATCTAATAAAAGTATATAAATATTTTAAAATTTATATAATATAAAATATTAATGTATTAAAATTTATATAATATAAAAATTTTAAATATAATTATGAGATAATAAAATAAATAAATAAAAATTTAATTTCCTTTAAGTCAATGGTTACAACTTGAGGACTTTCCTCCTTTTTCTTAATTTTAACATCTAAGCTCTAGTAATTATATTTAAATTTCAAATTTTATTTTAAAGGAAGGAGGTTAGCTAGACCGGGCTCAAATGAAACCCAAAGGCTATAACCTTAGGCTAGCCCAAACCGAGAAATGTAAGTCCAAGAAACACAAAATGCAAAATTGGGCCCCACAAGACGCTACCACCTGACGACCCATTGGACTGACATTGACAAGACAAGTCAACCATGTATTCACTTAACGACCAACGCAGACTATGACGTGGTAGAATCTATAAGATCAAAAAATCCGTTACATTTTGAGATTAACTGAACAAATTCTAGCAATTCAATTTTTATGAAACTTTAAAAATAAAATTCTTCAATTTTAATCAAATTTAATTCGAACGTTTTCCTCGAATTCCATTTGGTTCTATTGCAATCTGGAAAAGAGGAAAGACCGTTGCATTTCCCTCCACAAGTTCTTGGCTTGCCTTATCTTTGAGCCGTCTCTTTTTTCCTCAAACAAACAAAAAAAAAAAAAAAGAGAATGAATTGAACAAATAAATTACTATGCTCTATGATCATCATCATCATCATCTGCTTGATTCTCACTGCCATTTTAACAAATTGAGTTCTTTGTTAGTTCTTGCCTTACTCATCAATGGCTAGCAAATTGGCCTTCACTTTGACACCCCCTCGTTTGTTCACTGCCCCCATTCAAAAACCCTCCATTACTTTCTCTTCTTCTTCTTCTACCAGGGTTCAATCCAATGGGAAGCAGCTTTGTTTTCGACGCAGCTTCTTCTTGCTTCCCATCAAGGCTTCAGCTGATCAACAAGGTTTGAAACTTATAATCATCTTTTTTATACCAAAGAAAGAAACAAAAAATTGTCGAGATAAGCTTAAGCTAAATTTGCGCAAAAACTTGAAATATATTCATCAAAAAATACTGATCTCCTTACGTTTTGCTAAAGACGGCTAATGGATACTGGATAGTTAAGCTTTCTGTATTTTCATAACTATTAGGTACTAGGGGGAAAATTTGAGCACGCATGATTGATCAATAAGTAAGGCTCATTTCAATTTGGATTTGTGGGAGAATCCTTGAGGTGACTCCAGCATTCTTTTGCAGGCCAGGTCGAAGAAGATGAGGTTGTTGATAGTAAAATTCTGCAATATTGTAGCATAGACAAGAAAGATAAGAAGTCATTGGGTGAAATGGAGCAAGAGTTTCTTCAAGCCCTGCAAGTATGGAAGCACAATTCTGTTTTTATTAATTTTTTTTCCCTTCAATGCAGATGTTTAATACATATATCAATTCTGCAATGAATTGAGCATCGACAGTGTTCTGCTATGTTACATAGATTCGAGTATGAGTGTTGAATACAGTATGTGCCCGACATAAGTATATTTAGTTGTTTCTAAGTTTTCTATGCATTTGGAGATCCTTGGAGGGTCATATCTTCATGCCCATACCAAATAACCGTTGAATCGAACACAGGTACTCTAAGAATGAAAAGTTGGAGCAACATAGGTGTTCTACATGGCTGTTAAGTATGTATTAGCATGACAGAAATCTTTTTGCTGTTTTTTTTCTTTTTTTTTTTGGCAGGCATTCTATTATGAGGGATAAGCTATCATGTCAAATGAGGAACTCGATAATCTAAAGGAAGAACTAATGTGGGAAGGAAGCAGTGTTGTTATGCTAAGTAACAGTCCAAATTTCCTATCAAGCCATTTTCAAGCATAACGGTCATGAAATCAAAGCATTAACCTTGAAGATGTTATAACTTTCTTGGTTCCCTCCATTTCCAGGTTCCGATGAGCAGAAATTTCTTGAAGCCTCAGTGGCTTATGTATCTGGGAATCCAATTATGAGTGATGAAGAATTTGATAATTTGAAGCTGAAGCTGAAGGTTTGTCTCTTTTTCAGATGACACAAAACGATCTTCACCTCTCAATCTCACCGTTTGTTGGTAACATTAGAAGAGTACTAGAGTAGTTCTTCATTGCATCATGAGCCTTAGCCCATTTTCACTCATCCTATTGAATATTACAGTATCCTGTGTATAGGGCTTTTCTTCATGCTGCTTAAGTTGTGTGACTGTGAGGTAGCTGATTGCCTACTCTAGGAAAAGAATAGTTCCTAAAGCACCGCATAAGTAGTTGGTTTGTATGCTTCTGGTTTATGGGTTTGATTTAGTAAGCAAAGCAGAGTTATATTTATACCCTTATATGGTGTCCCAGCTACTGCAGTGCCTAAAGAGTCTATTTAACGTAACCTATGTTACTTGGACTCAGAGGTAAGCGTCGGATACGAGTATGTATGTAACGCAGGCATGCTTAATTTCTTCTAAGTTTTTCCATATATTTGTTAGACATAAATGTCGAACACAGATATATAGAGAAAATGAAGAGTCTGGTAAACTGATTTATGAACTTTATTCAAAGAGAAAAGGAGAATTCTACCCCTCTAAATTATGCAACCATGTCAGCTCTATTTCTACCGTTTTTCCAAATCCTAAATTGCCTATAGGTGTGAATAGAGATTAGGCCGTCAGATTTACTTGTTGAATGCTGCATTTCCTTCTAATATTGTTTGTTTTTTCCCATAACCGTTGTCCAGATGGAAGGAAGTGAAATTGTGGTTGAGGGTCCACGATGCAGTCTACGTAGTAGAAAGGTATATAGTTTTCTTTTTTCTTCTGTTTTTTAGTATGACTGTGCATACCCATACTGCATAGGTGAGCACTGCATAATCAACTCATAGCATCAACCACCCTAGATCATAAGGCTTAGCCTAGTTAGTTACGTAGTCACCCTTAAGAGGTGACATTCAACAAGTCTTGAATTCGAATCACAACATCTACAGCTCTTTTTCCTATCATCGGTTGCAGCTTCTTTTGCACAAAAAAAGGATCACCCACCCGAACAGCTCACCTTCCTGCCTATTTCTATAAATTTTTAATCGTCTTCTGCATTACATTTCTTTCAACTTTAAAAGCACCAGGAATTTTCTATTTAAGCCTAGTATAATTGTTCAATTCATGCTCATTTGATCAACTTCCTTCCCATAGGTATACACCTCTCTGTTGACTATTTCAAGATGTTCCTCTTGAACGTCCCAGCGACTGTGGTTGCCTTAGGATTGTAAGTTTTCTTTCTTTATTCGCACTAACACTGTTTTTATCTGAAAACAACTAGTTGTTGATTACTTGAAAATCTGCATTCGAAGCATGTTATTTGTTATGCTTTTCATCTGTAGTTATGAGTCACTCATCTATTTTCCTGGTCTTGCCAGGTTTTTCTTCCTAGATGATCTGACTGGATTTGAGATCACATATCTTTTGGAGGTAAACTGTTATTACTGCTGTTGTTTTGCTGCTGAAACTATTCCATGAATAGGCTGATATATTATCCTGGTTCTCTGCCCTTCTCTAAATTTGAAACCTCACACTGACGAGTGACAACACTTTCCCATTTGGATTTTTAGTACCTTGGCTCGAAGTTAAAATCCCTTCTCATATATTCTCTTATATGTTACTTGGATTTGGATGAGCGTCGGATTTGGTATGTATCCAACATTGTATATTTGGAGGAACATGCCCTATATCCATGCTTAAATATGTATCAAATATGAATACTTCAAGAAAAATATATAATCCAGATAACATAGATTTTCTCTTTGTATAAGTAAAAAGTCCAAATAGCATTGTTGATGCCAATGGAATAGGCGAGCTCACAGCCTTTTGTACACTGTCATTAAGTACTTGTCCTATATTTATTTTTTAGCTTACTATTTACTGTAAATTGTTCAATCGCAGCTGCCGGAACCATTTAGTTTCATTTTCACGTGGTTTGCTGCTGTGCCGTTGATAGTTTGGTTAGCTCAATCCCTTACGAAAGTGGTTGTGAAAGACTTTCTGATCCTAAAGGTAAATCCTCTGTTTCATCCCCTCCGAATGTTACTCCGAAACCCCATAAATGTTTTCTATAAACTATGAAACTAATCTGTGACTTTACCTTCTAGGGTCCTTGCCCGAACTGTGGCACTGAGAATGTCTCCTTCTTTGGCACCATTCTATCGATTTCCAGTGGCGGAACCACCAACACTCTTAAATGTTCAAAGTAAGTTTATCTTTTGTTTGCCTTTAAAAAGAAAAGGAAAAAAAAAATTCAGACCATTTGTTTACTAACCATATTCACTAATAAAACTGAGTTTGTATCTATGTTTTCCGAGCTCCACTTGTGCCGGACACACATTTGGACAATGGCGTGAGTGTATGATTCTCAAAACTTCTAAAAAATTAAGCATGCTTGTGTTTATACATACCTATATTTAATATTTACCTTGACTCCGGATAACATAGTTTTCATCATTCACGTTGCTGCAAATATTTTAAGTTCTAACCCTTTTTTTTTTTTTTTTCACTTCAGTTGCGGAACCCTGTTGGAGTATAATTCAAAATCGCGGTTGATTACATTACCAGAAGGAAGTCAAGCTTGATTGGAGGTGTATTCAATGCTTACCCTAGATTCCCTCATCGGATAACTTTCAAATATCAGATAATATACCTAATAAGGTTCTCAGAACTTCAAAATTTGACTTGCCATGCATTTTCATTTCCAGAACTAAATATAGTCAGCATATATTCCTTCCATTAAATCATGCATATAATCATATTTTTAGAAAAAAGTACAACATTTATTAAAAAAATCAGCAACAAATTGCTGAAATAAATGTTTATCATTTAATTATTACATGTAAAGTGTAATCAATAGTTCACTTTTTTCAAAAATCTAATTACATTACATGATTTAAATAGTGAACTGTTTCATATAATCATTTCTCTTTATCCTAGCAAAATTTTTGATTTATTATCCACATATTTGGGAGTTAACCCTGTTTATTTAATTGCAATTGAAGTTCTTGTTTAATATCTGTTCCCTGCTCTCCAAAAAGTCGCAGGCTCTTGCCTTGCCTTTGCTTGAGTTCTGTGTTACTTCAATTCTTCATTTTTTTTTTAAAGTATCATTGTTTGATACCTATGTTCGACGCATATACGGATATAGATACGAGGACATGATCTTCTAAGAACCTTCCAAATACATAAAAATCTTTAAAAAAAAAGTTAAGTATACCTATATCTTATAATCTCACCTGAGTTCGAGTGACATATCTTGAGTTACTTTCAATCAGGCAGGAAAGTAACACTAATAATTTACTTTGCATCTTTTTTCTCACGCAGTGTTGGGCCATGGTGCAGGATAAATTACTTCCGGGGATCGATATAAGACTGCTACTAATTACTGACTCATTAAGTGGGGACTGTGCGAATGTAGTATGTTCGAAACTCTGGTGGCTCATCATTTGCAGCACAGGAGGAAATTTTGATATGTGTTGCATGTGTAAAGTAAAAAATGTACATTGTTTTATGTTATGTCGAATACTGTATTTGTAAAGTAATATGTAATATATTTATAACTATAGCAGGCATGTTGGCCGGAAGACAATAGAGTAGCATTGTTGTGAAAATCAACAAATTCAATAAAAATCATGTTCTATGCAATGCTGTCTGAGACAAGAACAGGATACTAAAATTGCAGTGGCATACGTTTCAGCACCCGAAAGCATTCAAGGACAAGTAAAAATGAAGCATTTGGGGATACATGTTCTAACAAAGGGGAGAATCAATCGGATCCAAAAAGCCGAAACACGTTGAGAGACCCTCACAAAAATCAAGCACGGAATACGCTATTATTGCAATGCAGTTGCCACTTCTCTTATCGACATCATGTTGGTCTCTAAGATTGCTGCATCGAAGTAATCTCCAATCTGGATGTTAAGTGCAAACAAACTTCAAATGACTTTATACAGAAATTAAAGTATGTTTCAGATGCAGATATATTTTTGAGTGCACCTGGAAACCAAGATCTGCCAATGCCTTATCATGATCAAGTCTCTTCCCATTTCCACAAGAATTGGTCGTGCTCACCTACAGACAAGCCAATAGCAAAACAGATTACAACATTCATGGGAGAGTTTCTTCTTAAGTTCGAACAAGTTGAATATGTCAACCTCTGCATTTCTGACTCTTTGTTTTTCTTAAAATATTTATGTTTAATACTCATTTCTGATGTATATCTAAATATGAGTATGAGAATACGACCATTTAAGTAATATAATAATACATATCTTTTAAAATATATTAAATATAAAAAAGTAAGATATATAATAATCTTTTAATTCCGAAAATAAAAATTAAAAAATTCCACTCCTTACTAAGTTAATTATACTAATATACTTTTTTGAAGAAAAATTATACTATTATATAATTTTATTTCAGATATAAAAGTTTTAGCTTAGAGATCGATATAGCTGGTGTTTCATTATTTTCTCTATTTTTTTGGCTAATATTGTTTTAATTTTCATTTTATTCATAGTTTCTTTCTTTTTTTTTTTTTTCGAAACAGATCTAGATTATAAACTATACATGAATCTTTTTCAATTCAGTTTCATGAAATTAGATGCATTTATTATTTTTTTAATAGTTTTTTTTAATGTAAAACTTTCTCAGACTAATTCAAGTAAAGAGCAACAACAAAAACGAAGACAACACTTCTTCTTTCGTCTTCAAATATTTTAATTAATCTAATCAACTAAAACGACACAAATAGAAAATGCAGGCACGTTGATAATCATAAGAAAAATGTAAGATAAATCCAGAATTTTATCTTCGTGAGTGTCACGAAGGCCTGCATTTTTTTTTCTTTTTTGTTGTGACCATTCTCCAAGAGGTTGGTAGTTTGCGAAACTATGTCTATATATGTATGGAGGAAAACGTGTAGTACAAGTCAATAGGCATTGTTCTTATTTGTCTGAGACGATGGCTTCTTCTTTTACTTCACGGAGCTTTAGGTTCTTGTTGATGACACTTACAACGTTGGCCATCATCAGTAAACCATCTGTTGCTGATCCATTGTTCCAGTCAAGCCCTTGGTCCCTCGCCCATGCCACCTTTTATGGCGACGAAACCGCCTCCGAAACTATGGGTATTTTTCCTAATCTTTCTATAATCATGTCTTTTGGTCATTAGTTGGTATCAACAGTTCATGAATATTGACAATTATAGTTTAACCAAATTAATTGATATTGTTATTTTAAGAGAATGACGTTTTATAATTTTTGATATTTAAATTTTAATATTTATAATTTTTTTTATATATTTAAATTTCGATATACTTTGTTCATTTAAATTGAATGATCTGATGTTCATATATACTTTCTAAAAGTAGTTTAGTATCAATACTTGGTCAATAACCTTATTTTTGTGTGAGCTTGTAGGAGGAGCTTGCGGGTATGGGAATTTGTTTACCAATGGTTATGGTACAGACACGGCAGCTCTAAGCACAACATTGTACAACAATGGGTTTGCTTGTGGG
>JBBYHK010000023.1:15712573-15731726 GCA_038382065.1 Adansonia grandidieri | reverse complement strand
ATACTATAGAAATATGCAAAACATTCATTTTGGAACAGAATATTTCAAGCTAAAATACTCATCAAGAAGAATGAGTCGGCCCTTAGCTGCAACAATTTTGTAGAAAAATCAAAATAAAGAGAACAGTTGATACTAATTAATTTTTTTTTAAGGAAAGAAGTTACAACTTCAAATAAAAAAAATTTAGATATATTAAAATTTAAATCTTAAATTTATTAAAAATTATTACTTAATTTAAAAATTATTATATGAATCAATTAAATTAAATTTGAATTTTATGTTCAAAGTGGACCGACTCAAAAGGATAAAAGAATGAATTGTGATGGGATGGGATGCCATATGGTAGCTAGCATGAGACCCACAAATTTGTTGAAGTGGGGAACATGTTGAAACCACAATATGATTACTGAGCCCCCAAATGATGCGAGGGGTCATCATCAAGGCCACGCCCCAAATCATTTCTTCCAACCTTAATCCTCCCTCCCCTCCCCGCCTAGCTGGTCAAAGCATCATTTTCTAGGAGCTTTTAGGTAAATTCAAGGGAATTTGTTAATTTATATACCTAAGTACAAAAGATTATATTACTCGAATTTAGATGTGAGTATCAGCTATTAACATATTTAATTTTTAAAATTTTTTTTTATATATGTAAAGCATCTTTAAATAATCATATTTTTATATCTAAATTGGAATAGACTTTTAAATAATATTTAGATATTTTAATAAATACGATGAGTCGAAACAATATAAAGTAAAATTCCCTGTTGCTTGCTATAAACTCAAAAAATCCTCTTGAAATCATATAGTATTTCAGTAAATTTCTATGCAAATTATATATGGCTGGATAGCAAAGAAAAAGAAGAATCTCTCATTGCTACAAAATGAGAAAACTCTAATTGTAAATTCATCAATGTGGCTAACTGATATAGGAATTGAAATTGAAAAAAAAAAAAAAACTGCAGGTAAAATGCCCGATGTCCCCCACTTCACTCAAATCAGGCAATCGTTTTTAGCTGAAATGCTATGGCGATTCTCATGTAAATTCTACCTGGGACACCCATATAATGAAAAGAAAACAAGAAATTTCTTCCCCTTTTTTACTAGGACTTCCTTTCTCTTCAATTCAAAGGTTCAAACCTGTCATATCTAGAAGAGGAAATAGGATATAGGTTTTAAAGAAATCAAGTTGCTTCAGACACCAGCCAAGAAATTTGTAGCCAACTTCTTTCAGCCAATCTAAAGCTCCTCTCATGGGCTCTCTCGTCTTGTCCTCTCTCATATTGATAATACTTTCATGGGAATCATTACTCTCAACGAAAGCTGAAACTGAAGGGATCAAATCAGCTCGCCTTCTCGATCTTCTCATTAGGGACTACACGGTGAAGTCCTTCGACAGGCACTTGAAAACAGGCACCGTACACACCGTGCATTTACCTGCAAACTTCTCCGGCATCAAAGTTGATATGGCGAGGTTTAGATGTGGAAGTCTCCGCAGATATGGTGCACAAGTCAAGGAATTCCATCTGGGAATTGGTGTGACCGTGCAACCTTGTGCCGAAAGAGTCATGGTGGTTCGACAAAACTTGGGTTATAATTGGTCATCCATATATTATGCAAACTATGATCTATCAGGTTACCAGCTTGTTTCACCTGTATTAGGCCTTCTTGCTTATAATGCTGGCAGTGATGTGAGTTTTGGTACCCCTTTTCAGCTCGGGATTCTTGCCAGGGAAAAGCCAATTCAAATAGATTTCAGCAACATTACAAAGGCATCCAACATGACACGAATCGGGCCATTGTGTGCTAGTTTTGAAGCAGATGGCAAAGTTACATTGAAAAACCAAGCATCACCGAATGTTTGCATTGCAACAAGGCATGGCCATTTCGGTTTGGTCATCGAATCGCCGCCATCGATGCCTGTTAGGAAGAAGATTAGCAGATGGAAACTGGCGGTCGGAAGCTCAATCGGAGCCGCATTGGGTGCTTTCCTCTTGGGTTTGCTTTTGGTGGCGATGTTAATGAAGGTGAAGAAGAAAGCAAGAATGGTGGAGTTGGAAAGGAGAGCATATGAAGAGGAAGCTCTTCAGGTTTCCATGGTTGGACATATCAGAGCTCCAACAGCATCTGTTACTCGAACAATGCCGAGAATCGAATACGAGTACATACGTTATCCGTCTTGAAATGTTAGTTATGTGCATTTTAATGTATGATCATTCTTTTTGTTAGATTAGCGCTATTTGTTTTTCAGATTGGAAACAAATCCAACAATATAATCTCATGTTCAATATCTCGGAAGTGTACAACTCTGTTTTTCATGCATATTGGAAAGTAGAAATACTAAAAATTTTTTCCCCTTAATATCATCCATACTTTTATTTTTTTAAAAGTTTTTATAAAGATAAAATTTATATCCAATATATCTTCAAATGTGAACGTGATAATTTGATCTTAATTATGTATATATTGAACATATATTTAAAACTAATATTTACTTTATATTCTATATTCAATATTCGAATAACATAGATAGTAACAATAAAATGTAGGAAACAATCTAATTTTGTAATAGTAGCAGAGAAGTTCTTTACTGAAATCATACAAAGTATCCCATGGTAATTTTCCTTTTTGGCCAACAACGTGGTAAGAAGACTCTTATCAAGTCCTATAGTTTCGTGAAAAAAAAATGTGGCACGCTTGAACGTGAAGATTTACATGCTTTACAAATTTTGTTTTTGTTCCATTGTGGGTCAAACACAATCGTCAGCGGAAGACCCTTGAAATTTAAGTTTGTCAAGGGGGTGAGGACAGTTGGTGGCCAGGCCACCTCTTGCTATGGTTTGTATGGGCCACGACATTGCGTCGGCTTCTCCATATTGTATATAACTAGAGTTTTTCAACCCCTAATGATTACGGTGATCGTTGTCAGCTCGAATTTAAAACTTTAAAAATTGGATAGAATGATCGATTTCATTTAATTGATTTAAATTGTATTTTTGATTTATAATATTTTTAATTAAATATTAATTTATTTGATTAATTTAAATAATAAATATAAAATTAATTAAATAAATTAATATATAAATTTATTTAATTAAATTTTATTAAAATTGACTTAATTAAACTGAATCAATCAATAAAGATCAATTTAGCCGATTCATCTCACTGTCTACAGCAGACCCTCATAATGTTAGATATAACGTGCAGAAACCTGGAATAAGAAATACCATCTTGCATTGCAAAATAGGCAATTATTTCTCTTAGTAAATTAATCTTCATCTAAATGAAAAGATGAAAATAGGGATGGCTATGCCATCCAAAGTGGAGACCTTATAATTCAAGGATGTTATTATTAACCTTCAATTATTCTTTATAATTGTATTCACCTCAGGCTTATATTATTTTTATATATTATAATAATATTTAAACTATTATATTTATATATAATTTAAAAAGATAATAAATTATATAAATTTTGATACATTAATATATTTATATTATTTTTATTAGACATGATAATTCATGTATTCATATTAATTTTATAATTATATTAAAAATATTACATATTTTTATAAATTTTAATAAATTAATAATTCATATTATATAAATTTTGACACATTAATATATTTAAATAATATTATACTTTTTTTCTTATTGTATTATATTTTAATTAATTATTTTTATTATATAATTATATTATATCTAATAATACTTAATCTAACTTTTATATATTATCTTATATTTTATTTTAATTATTTTTCGTATTATATATAATTATCAACTTATAGGCACAAGTAAGAAAGAGAGAGAGAGAAATAGAGAAAGAAATGAGTTGGGCCGGTTTCCCATCGGGTGACCCAATTAAACTGCACACATCCAAATGCCTTATCCGACGTGTCTAATCTAACGGTCCACCTTCTGTCATCTTCTACGTTCCATTCCTTTCTGTTTCTTTCGGGCAATAACGCTTCAGCTTCAGTTACCGACTGTTGGTGTTGCCAAGATTCCCCGGGTAACAAACAAACGTCAAATGAACGCTGTCAAAATCGCAAAGTCTCTACTTTTTATTTAAAAAAATTCCATAATAATAATATTTCGCTATTTTTTCATTTAAATTGTTTAGAAAGTTATTAATTGTTATATTTTGTTTGATAGTGAAATAATATAATTTTTTAACAATTTTAAATTCTTTCTTTTTTTTGTTTTTATCAATCAAATGATTACCAACTCCTGCATTGCAGTACAAATTTTATATTTTATTATCTTTAACTAAATATATATATATATATATATATATAACTAACATATCTCTTGCTGTCTTAATATTATGGGAATAAAAATTATTGTTGAAATTCAAGTTAAATTAATAATTTAATTTATTAACTAAATAAAACATTAATTTCCATCAAGTGCTTTCTTAAAAAAACTTTTATAAATAATTAATAGTAAATAAATAAAAGTTTCGAAGAAAAATATTTAATTATCACGATTTTCGCAATCCTAAGCTTCATCTGTAGGTTTGTCCACACCGAATCCCTACTTTTCGCGCAAAAAATTATAACACTGACAAAGTTTTCCGTCACCCAGAAAGGAAAGTAAAGAAAAAAGGAAAGCTTCACCCAAGCAATAACTCAACTCGTCTTCTACCTCTCAATCATTCTCTCTTTGGGGTTTCCTTGATTATCGAGGGTCGAACTTCAAAACAATTGTTATTAGCTATGGACGATCCTACGATAAGCAATCAACGTTATGAATCTGATCCATCTACTCCCCGTCTCAATCTCCCATCGATAATGTCCGACTCTTCCCTCCACCTCGAAAACCTTCCGTCTCGGACAATGCACATCAACCGGATGATTAACTCCAGCTACAACCGCTCTCCGTCGCGCACGATTTACTCCGATAGGTTCATACCCAGCAGATCCGGCTCCAATTTCGCCCTTTTCGACATCTCGAATTCTCCCACTTCAACCGAAGGAAAAGAAGAAGGTGCCGGTACTTATAACAGCCTTTTACGAGCCGCGCTTTTCGGGCCTGATACGCCTGATAAGAAAGACTCACAGGGCGTTCCGGCTTGCCGGAATATTTTTCGTTACAAATCTGAAACTAAATGTTCGTTACACTCGCTTTCACCTTTCGGGCTTGACGAGTCGGTCCCCGGGATTAGCCATAGCCCCGTTAAAGCTCCAAGGAAGGTTCCCAGGTCTCCGTACAAGGTGAGGCTTTTAAGGTTTTATGGTAAATTTGGTTGAAATTTGAAGACTTTTTTTTCCTGGGTTAACGTTTGTTCTTCTGTTTTTTTTTTTTTTTTTTTGTTGTTGTAGGTTTTGGATGCACCTGCATTGCAAGATGATTTTTATTTGAATTTGGTGGATTGGTCTTCGAATAATGTGTTGGCAGTGGGGTTGGGGAATTGTGTTTATTTGTGGAATGCTTGTAGTAGTAAGGTCACAAAGTTGTGTGATTTGGGGATTGATGATAGCGTTTGTTCAGTTAGTTGGGCTCAACGTGGAACTCATCTTGCGGTCGGGACTAGCAACGGGAAAGTTGAGGTTTATTTTATAACTATTAGATGATCAAAATCTTTATGTTGCCAACTTATTACGTTTCTCTAATTGTGTATGCTTGCTTTCTGATTCTGGCCGTTTTAGTTTTAGCTTTAAGATGTTATAATTAGATAGTGCAATTATGTGATCGATAATGCCTGAGCGCAAATAAGTATAATTAAGAATCAAGGCAGTAGTTCTTAACAAACGCAATAATGTTTTCTAAGGTCGTTTTATAAACAGGCAGAGGCGGAAGGTGTGCAAAGTGTGAAGCTTGTATCTCAAAGACAAGTATTGCCGAATAGCAAAAATAAGAAAAAATGTATAAATTTAATGTCATTCATTTGATTTAGCTGACAGCTTTTGTCATTTTCTTCTCTATGGAATTGTTCCCGAGTTCACTGATCTTCTATGTGTCGGTTGCCTTTATGGGATTATCAAGCTAACCAATCATGTTCAAGCTGCAAGTTGCAACTGAGAATAATAGCTTGCTTTTACAATGTAGCTTAGAAAAGTCTATAATTGTAGATAATTATTGGGAAAAACAGGAGGGTAGAAAAGCCCGAAACTTGGTGGGAATCTGCTTCACTGGTCAGATAAAGTATTAACCTAAGCGAAAGCTTCTGTACATAATTTGTGGATTCAGGCCTGAGGGAAATTAGAAGACTGTTTAGCGGTCTTGTCAAATGCAAGCATGGGTACCTTTTTATAGATGTGTAGAAGTTTTATAGATATGTAGAAATTGGCAGAACTTCCGGGCAGTGCAAGACAACTTCAATAATTTGAGACTGAAACTTTGTTCTATTTTGTTACTATATTAAAGTCTCATTTTAAATTCCTAATTTAAGGAAAATACTATCTTTAATTGCTTCTAAGAATTTTGTTGCTTGAAATTTCGAAAATTTTGGTCTGACTCTTCATATATTTCCATGAATTTTTGGGCTTCGATAAACTTTGATGTTAAGTCGGTAACCTAATACTTCTACCATGGCCATGGAAGGTGACCAAACTTTCAGCCCAGCTTTGGACATTTTCTTCTTGAGTAGTCATCTTTGCTCTACTATTGCCTTTGCATTGAGTCTTCTAACCTGTGTCTATATTCAACTCTGTGTATTTTGCTTGTAGGATAATATGGTTAGTTAATGGCTATCCGTTTGTATGTAGATTTGGGATGCATCTCGCTGCCGGAGGGTAAGAACAATGGACGGGCATCGATTACGCGTTGGGGCTTTAGCTTGGAACTCTTCTCTATTATCTTCTGGTAGTCGTGACAAGAGTATTCTACAAAGAGATATACGTGCTCAGGATGATTTTGCTAGTAAACTCTCTGGTCATAAGTCAGAGGTTAGACTCTTATTCACCATCATTCAACCTAATCAACAAATAATTTTTTTGTCCTAACAATTGTGTATATACGTATATATACATGTTATTACAATTGGCTTTTTTTTTCCCTAACACTTGGATTATTCTAACATGTATCTCCTTTGGTTTCATGATGTCACTCTTGCCTCTTGTTTTTTCATGAATTCATTATCTCATGCCAGTCATTATTTTTGTAAATGCATGTGCTACCCATCATGTTTGTGTTCATTCATGCTAAGCTCACCTTGTCAAACTCTGAGTCTGAAGCTCTATTGGCCATTGTGTAGGTTTGTGGATTGAAGTGGTCTTATGATAACCGTGAACTAGCATCAGGCGGAAATGACAACAAAGTATGTAATGACGGTCCATTTTCTGGCCTAACTTATTTTGATGCTTACTATAACCTTTTAACTGATTGAATGGCAAATTTCACCCATATACAGCTTTTTGTTTGGAATCAACATTCTACTCAACCAGTCCTGAAATATTGTGAGCATACCGCTGCAGTAAAAGCAATTGCATGGTCTCCTCATCTGCATGGGCTTCTTGCATCTGGAGGTGGTACAGCTGATCGATGTATTCGATTCTGGAATACGACCACTAACACACACTTGAGCTGCATGGACACCGGCAGTCAGGTGATTTTTTAGTTTTTATCGTATCATGCCCCCTTTAATATAGCCTTAAATGTGCATCGGATGGATTTTTTTGGTGCATAAATTTGCTTGCTTGACTGAATTGATATAGTTCATCTTTCTCCAATTTGTTTGAAATGATGAAACACGCTGTCATCTGCATGGTACTAAAGAGTAATTCTCCTGTCAATCTACAACGCAGTAGCCTTGTCAATGATAAGAAGATGAGCAATCAAAAAAATTTTAGTCCACATATTTAATTTCAAGTTCTCCTATAAGTTCTTGAAATGTTTCCATGGCAAAGTTTTATTGTAGAACTTAACAGAATACAGTGCCTTGGTGGTGCATCTGAGTACTAGAGTTGCTAATTCTAGACAGTTCTAATGTCCGTTTTTTGCATGGCAGGTATGCAATCTTGTGTGGTCGAAGAATGTCAATGAACTTGTCAGCACTCATGGATACTCCCAGAACCAAATAATTGTCTGGAGATACCCTACCATGTCTAAGGTATACGAAGTTTAAAAACAGTGTATTAAGCATATATTAATATGGTAATAATCTCTCATCTACTTTTTTTGCCTCAAAATTTTTCTTCTACTAATGCAGTTGGCTACTCTTACGGGTCACACATACAGAGTTCTTTATCTTGCAATCTCACCTGATGGACAGGTAGCTCACCTTCCGTTATTTTAGTTACCTTGGCTTCTAATTCTGTGTTACGATAAAAGTATGTAAAATATGTGAAAAGTTCTAGGATCTTATTTTCTCTTTATTTGTGCATGCATATGCTCTTCCCATGGTTGAAATGACTTTTTTTTTTTAATCCTTGCAGACAATAGTTACAGGAGCTGGAGATGAGACACTAAGATTTTGGAACGTCTTCCCTTCCCCTAAATCTCAGGTAATTATGAGACTATTCGACTAATTGTATAGTCTTCTTTTCATGATCGTTTTGGTTGGACATTAGTTTTATTATCATACTAAGGACTTTCTCGATGTCCTTTCTGTGGATGCTCCCTGCAGAGCTTATATTTACTACTTATTTGTTGCGAGTGTAGATAATTTAAGGGGGAGAATAGGGAAATATAGTTGTACTTTTTTTTTTAATCAGAAAGCTAGTTTCTTTTTAGCACTGTTGAATGCGGGCTTTTCACTGATTGCTGTGCCATTCCCCAGTGTGCCTCTGACAGTTAACAACTGCCAGTAATCGCATCAAGTTCTTTCAAGATATTCTTCTTTCTGGTTTTAATATCAACTATCTTCCGAAGCAAATGTTTATGAATCAACTCATTTATATGAGGACATGATCTTTATTGCAGAACACCGGTAGCGAAATAGGAGCATCATCTTTTGGAAGAACAACAATTCGGTGAGTTCCATTAAGAAAATATGCTGTAAGCATTCTTATGTTCTGGTGGATTATCAGACTTCATCGAGAAAAATATGGTGTGAGCATTCTCATGCTCTGAAATATCAAATTTGTCATGTCATCCAACCGAGAAAGTGGTAAAAACGAATTTGCAGAAGGTGCAAGAACTAATTTATTGCTAGTTTCTTGCAAATCATTGTTTTTGAATCCCGGTTTTCTGTTTCTTTAAAATAGAGTTGGATTTATTGTAGCGGGAGCTATCAATTGTTCTTAGCTGCTCCCCTGCCTCTTCCATTGTAAATTAAAGAAGATGGAGGCGTTGTTGAAGAACTTGGAACTTATTGTAGCACGTTCCTTTTTTTTTTTCCTTTTATTTGTAAATAAATTTATATTTGGATTTTCGCTTATATTTTTCCAGCTCTGCTGTTTTTCATTAACAAGGTTAGTTGTGAAAGTTAAGCAAATTTGGCCCAGAAAGCTGGTCGAGATCCATTTGACCTTGCTTTCGGTCTCTTGTTGGACCCTCATGGACTTCGTTGTGGTGGAATTTTTTTTTTTTTTTTTAGGATAAGTCGTGCTGGATTTGTACATGTAAAATATTTGGGGAGTGCATAACTTTCCAGCTATCCAACCCGGAGAGACGTAAGATCATCAGCACCCGGAAATCAAGTGATCAAGGGTAAGAGAAATTATAAATACAAAAACTTTCTGATTATATTTACTTTTCTTCTGAATCCATTATCAACTTAAACATCATAGTACATTCCAGAAACAAATATCAGTGTCCTTTTTATATCTTTTGTCTTTATAGATGGCCATCAGTTTTCTTTTGCCTAACAAGCCTACAAATTTTACCTAATCCACCATTGAAAGACATCAACATCCTTGAAATGAGATGTATGGATCATATTTTCTCATGTTTTGACAACCTGGCTTTATGGGTTTCCAAAGATCAAGACATTAAACTAGCTACCCAAACACGCTTTCCATTTATTTTCCAATGTTTTTGCACTCGAAATCTTGACTATTCTGTTTTTTTTTTTTTTTTGTTTTGCACATACAAGAAAGTCCAACGAGATGAGGGCTTTGAAAGCTTGGATTTTGACCGTTTTAAAGAGAAATAGCAAAATGAGTAAGCAATACCCAAAGTCGTTAAACTTGATCGTTTGAACTTCATTTACAACAACTGGATTACAAGTTCTAAGGACCTCTGACTTGTAACAGGCGATGCTTTGATTCGGTTTCAAAGCGCCCAGCTTTCTCTTAGTGGTCTCCATTAACATAAGTTGGAATGTTCGAGGGCTCAAAAGCATGAATGCGAAATGTAGCCGATGAAAGCACTCTTTGTTTCGAGATGGAAGATCGAAAAAAAAAATGCGAGGCAGAATTCATTGTACGAATGGGCTTGGTTATTGGATATGGATTCCAAAACCCATGGAAGCCTGAATCAAATGAAAAAAAAATACACACCCCAAACTAGACTTTTTATTCGGGCGGGGTCATGTAATATGTAAATAATAATGGGGACAGGGCAAAAGAAAGAAAGCAACTGCCAAAACGAAAGCTGGAAATGGCAACTGATTGGTATTGATTCGTTTCTCCGGATGTCTGGAAGTCGTACCCTTTTCATTTAGTTGACAGACTGTACTCTACAGTACTGCCCACACAAATGCACGGAGCGTGCCGGTTTTTACTTGGCTGGTCCTGCCATTCGCCCATGCCCACCGGATTCGCTCCTGGAAAACATACCTCTCTCTCTCGATTCACAGTTTCACGCGCACTCACCGACTATACTCCTTAATTCTGCGCTTTGGATTAATCGAATTAATTTGACCAGTTGATTTCAAAAATTTTAATTGATTTTAAATTTAGATTGATTAATATTTAAATTATTATAAATTCAAAATTAAATTATTTAAATTTAATACTTGAATTATTAAAATTGAAGCTTGACAGAACCAACTCCTATAAAAAAATAATTAGTCAAATTATACCAAACTTGTTTCAATTCAAATTTATATTAAAACTCAACTGAGATTGCATAGCTAGGCACCATGTTAAAATAATTTAAGATTAAATTGAAAGACTACGTGAGTTTTTTTTTTCTTTTTCCTTTTTTGGGCTAAATTCTATATGATTTGACTATGGATATGGACTTCAAACAGAATTGAAAAAAAAAAAAAAAAAAGGAAAAACCCAAAACTTATACCGCTAACTAAGATTGTTATAAAAACAGTTTTTGAAGAATAGTTATATTAACTAATCCATTTGAGTTTACTTATTTGTAATAATAATAATAATAATAATAATAATAATAATAATACAACAACACCAACAACAACTGTAAACTTTTGTGTTGCTGGCAACATAGACGCCTCCCTTAAATAATCCTTCACTTTCATAGGAGTCGGTTTTAGTGCGTAAATATAATATATATTTTTTCTTTCGTTTCATTTATTAGTAAATATTTTTCCGTTAATCAAATTGTTCCAAAGCAAAAAAAAGAAAAAAAAAATGTCCGCTGCTGCTGCCGACGCTGACGTTTCGTGGTCGCCTTCTTCTTCTTATGGATGTGAATCGAAGGAAGAAGCAGTGAAAGAAAGGCAGAATCAAGAACAACAAAAGCAAGAAGGAATTAAAGAGTGCATGCACAAGACTAAGGTTATTCAGTTCTTAGGTCGTACTACGCCTATTATTCTCCAAAACGACAACGGACCATGCCCTCTCCTCGCCATCTGTAACTTCTCTCTCCCTCTCTCTCGCTCTCTTTCCACTTCTAGGGTTTTAAATTTTGTTCTTTTGTTCGTCTTTTTGGTTATTATATCGTTGCTTAGGAAATTTGGATGGAAAACTCTCATTATTATTATTATTATTATTATTATTATTAGTTAATCTTTGGTTTTTAATTTTAGTGAAAAGAAGTTGGAGAATTTCGATATTTTTTCCTGTTGATTGTTTTTGCAGGCGATTAAGAATCGATCTTTTTGATCATTTCGAATGTTTGATTATGTTTAGCTTTTATTGTTTTGGTTCTTTATTATTCCTCCTATTGTTACTGAAAAACCTTAGACCGTTAATGAAAGAAGGAAAAGGATAAGATTTAGAAATGGAATTCTCTGTCAATAAATTGAATTAAGAACGTGATCAAATTTCTAATTGTTCAATATTGTAATATTGTTTTTATATGGAAATTATAATTGGGTCTAATTAAGTTATTTCCAACGAACCTTTTTTTGGGGGGGCTGTGACAGGTAATGTTCTCCTTTTAAGGAACAATTTGAACCTGAGTCCTGATATAGCAGAAGTTTCACAGGAGAAATTGCTTTCGCTGGTGGCCGAGCGCCTCATTGATTCTAACAGTAATGTCAATGTAATTTCTTTCCTTTTTTATGCTTGCTTTATTTGGTCGTCGATGGTATAGTAGGACAATAGTGATGAATCATTTTGGCATGTAGAATAAAGATGCAGGATTTGTTGAAAATCAAGAGCAGAATATTGCAGATGCAATTGATTTACTTCCACGCCTTGCTACAGGAATTGATGTAAATATTAAATTCAGGAGGTTAGCTTTTTCCTTTCTTTCTCTCTTTGTTTTTCTCCCACAAATCACTTCCTTGTGCAGCACTTAGTGAATTATTGTGTACAACTTGCAGAATAGATGATTTTGAGTTCACTTCAGAGTGTGCTATATTTGATCTGCTTGATATTCCCCTCTATCACGGTTGGATAGTTGATCCCCAGGTATGCTTATTTTAGCATTGGGGGTGCAATACTTGAAGCAATGTGCCGAAGAATTGTAGTTTCATTCTTTGAGTTGAGTTCAACATGGTTTTTTTTTTTTTTTTTGGTGTGTGTGTGTGTGTGTTTTTATTGCTGGAGAATGGAGATTGTTGGTCAGGATACGCAATTTATGATGATGCCTGCTAAGTTGTTAAATTACATTAATTTGGTCGAGATATGCAATCAGATTGTATAGCTTACTTTCAAGACAAATACATTAATTTGGTCTGTAGTCTACCACTTCCTGTCTAATAATCATTTATATTACTAGTTCTGTTATTGTTCAGAAATGTCCAATTTATCTGTTCCTATATAGTTCTAGGTTTCAGGTTTACAAGCTTTCACATATCATGTAATACATATTAATTGGTCCAACATTTGCTAGTTTATTTTCGTGGTGCATATTTGCCAGGACTATGAAACTGCTAGTGCCATTGGGTCAAAATCCTACAATGCAATTATGGAGGAGCTTGTTGCGCTGGAAACACGAAATATGGAGGTTTCACATAAAAATGTTTCTGAAGATTGTGTGGATTTTGCTGCTGCAACAACTGCCACTCTAGGAGTTCCCTCTCCTAGCCTGTCAAAAAGAAGATCTTTTGATGAGTCGCCTTGTTCTGCTTCTGATCAGCAGATATTAAGGAAAGGGGATCTTGAGGAGGAAGCAGAGCTATTGAGAGTTTTGAAATTATCTGAATTGCCAAACTCTATTGGTGATTCTGGAAGTTTAGATGATGCGCCATGTTCAAAGAACCTTGTTTCTGTATTTACACAAGAAGGGGACAAAGGTGTTGGAAATGAGAACTTGCACGGGCATGAACCTTCTCTTTCATATAATTGCACTTCCTTGAGTAATGGTGGTGCTGGTAAGACCTGCTTTGAGACTCTCACAAGGGAAGAGTCCCCAAAGACTGACAGGATTGATCAGGATTCATCTTATGTTAACTCTGGAGAAATTACCCCTTCCAATGATGTGGTTGAGAAGAGTAGAGTTGAAACAGTGGTTGTTAAGGGGAGTAGTGCTGAAGAATCGCTCCAGATTGAAGGTGCAGCTTGCATTTTCCTTGCAAAGGACACTGCATCTATAGATGGAAACGACATGGAAATTTCCAAAAGGGGTGTAAAGATCCAGATTCAATCCACTTCTGCAACTAATGCTCGTGACATTCCACATAATGTGAATGGGTGTGTCTCAACAGAAGTATCATCTGTTTCCTTACAGAAAGCTGGTTCAGATTCATCTAGTGGCAGAATACATCTTGCCGATGTGCCAGAAGCTTTTAGTTCTAGTCTAGATGGAAGTGAGCCTTTATATGAAGGAGAAGAATGCATATTAGATTCTCTAACAACATATGAGGACCGGGAACCTATATACGAAGGTGAAGTTATTCTTGCAAAACAAGCCGAGAAAAGTGTTGTGGAGGGCTGTAATGTGAGGTCTAAAGATGAAATTACTCCACAACAAGGTTAGTGGTGTGCCTTATAGGTAATGTAACTTTATATCCTCTTAGAGGGTGTATTATCTTTCTTCCATCGATTTGAGCTCCATTTTTGGTTGCTTTTGATAGTTGCTTGTTGCTTCCTCAAGATTAAGGGTATATAGGAAAACCAATATATTTTCTTATCCATTTAAGTTTAATTTTTAAATTCTTAAAAGAAGTTGTTTCTTGTATTTATCCAAATCAACTTTTTCCTTTTACTATTTTCGTGCACTCATTCAAGATAACCTACCATTCATTTTCTTATTACTGTATAGGGGAACTGATTGTAAACTTCTTGAAGAACAATGCCAGTCAATTGACCTTTTATGGGTATGTTGAGTAGCATTTTAGCTGTTTAAAGATCTAATTTATTGTTGAGTCTATTACATCATTATATCTTTATGGTAAGATGGAAGATTGTTGTTTAGTGACTATTAATCTATTTTGCAGGCTTTTTTGCTTACAAGATGGTCTTAAAGAACGTGAGCTTTGTGTCTTCTTTCGTAATAATCATTTCAGCACAATGTTTAAGGTTAGAAGTTGAATCCACCTTTTTTGTGAATGATTGCCTGTGGCTGTCTGTGAATTGCCAACTATGCTTGTAACCCTTGAATAACTTAATTAATTAGCCAATTTGAGAACCAGTTTTCATTTTGTTGTCGAGTCTAATTATTTCTTGATTCATTGAATCTCAATTTATTTGCAGTATGACGGTGAACTCTATCTTTTAGCTACTGACCAAGGCTATCTAAATCAGCCTGATTTGGTTTGGGAGAAACTAAATGAGGTAACGTTTTGTTGCCTGGCAATTTTCTTTACTAAGAATCGCTTCATTGAGTTTTGGGTGTCATTTATAATTATAGTCAAAATTAGTAAGGTGGATTATTTACATCATCGTCAATTTTAAAGTCTCAAAAAGTATATTTTAGTTATTAAGAAAGATCCCTAACCACAAGTGCAGTGACCACTGCATCATGGGGCTTTCATGAAGTATGTCATGATTTTTAACTGGGATGATTACATGACATTTTTCTTTTTGGCTTTGGCATTATGAAAAAATGGAAAGCATCTAAATTAAGGAAACAAAAATCTAGGGCAGCCAATGGTTTTAGTAGTGGAGGTTCTGTGGCCTCTGGGTGTTCCTGTTTGTTGATGGTAGCAACTATGAATATGAGAGGGAAGCAGAATGTTGCTCCTGAAATCAACATATTGTGCTTTGGGAAAACTAGATCTTTCTCCACCCGTGCCTTTAAAAAGTTCATAGTTAAACAACTATGCTTAAATGGCAAGAAAATAGTAAATTACTTCTTAGATATATATTTTTCTTTATTTGAACCATAATATTAGAACCCTTCTAAATGCTCATTTGATGTTGCCGTTTCTCCAATTCTTTATCGTTCAATATTTTTTGTCCCTTTCAACTTCCTAATAAATAAAAAGGTTTTGAAAACGAGAGAAATATGTTGCTAAAGATCTTAAAATTTTAAATTTCAACCTTTTCTGTTATTGGTTCTTTTTTGAAGTTTGGTATCCAAAACTTAACTCCTCATGCTTTCAGGTCAATGGAGACACGCTTTTTATGACTGGCAACTTCAAAGAATTCAAGGTGGATAGTCAGGCCACTGGTACTTGGGATGAACAAAATGCTATGGCTACTACTGCTGTACGTATTTCCTTTTGCGAGGAAATTTTGACTGTTGTTTTGAATTACTTTAATGAAACTTACCTAAGATTTACGTGACACAGGACTTCATTGCCAGCATTGATCGTTCAGCGCATGCAGGATCAGATGAAACGTAATTATCCCAACTTTTAGTTATCTCTATCTATGTTAATTTGTGCTGCAACAATTTCTCTTGATGTCAATGGTTTCTAATGAATCTCAATAGTTCATGGAAGTGATTCTTCTGTGGATTTAAGACATCCATTAGAAAATATTTCTGAAATATATAATTATATATTTATTTGGAATAGTGGTCAAGTTAAAATATACGTTCAATATTTTTTGAATGTATGACATTTTCTGAAAACATTTTTGACGATTCTTCATTTTACTCAGGGATGACTATTTTTATTAATTCTATGATGTTATCATCACAGCTCGGATTTACAGCTTGCAATAGCATTACAGCAACAAGAGTTTGAACAGCAGCCGCAGCGTCAGAATGTGCAGCAGCCACCCGTTGTTGGCACTTCAAGATTAGTAACAGGTCCCAAGGTATTTTATTCCCTCTTGTACATATTCTTAAATTACATTCATCATAGGGTCTGATCACTGATTCTTGGATCCTCCATCCGAGTGTGTGCACCAATTTGTGGTGCAATCGGCTTTCTTTTTTCTCGAACTCGGCCTTCTATTAAGGATGGGATATGAAAATAGACTATCCTGTTAAAAAAATTTTATGAAAAGAGCTGAAGCAGCTGAAAAATGTTTGAGACTAATTAAATTAGTCTTTCCATAGTACATAAACGAAGTCACGACTTAGACTCTCACATTGATAATCTATTGGTCGCCGACCTGCTTGAACGATGGAGAGTAGTTGGTGTGACTTTAACAGGTAGCATTTTACGATAGATAGGACCAACAACAAACACTCATCCTGTTAATCATTTTGGGTTAAATTCATAGATCAACTTTGTATGGTGTCTTGCGGAAATACTACATTTTAAACGGTAAGCTATATTATCTGGACTCAATGTGAGTTTCGGATATAAGTATGTGTTTGAAATGGATATATTTTATTTTTTTCGAAGTTTTTTTTTTTAATACTCGTAGAGGATCATATTAACATACCCATGATCAAATATGTATCAAACTTTAGATGTTGAATGCAAGTATTTTAAGAAAAGCCAAGAGTCCAAATAATATAGAATGACAGAATGAAGAAAGTATCATTTTGCAGGTGCCGTACAACGGTGGAAGGATCTCATCATCTTCATCATCAAGGCAAGATTCAAAATCAAAAGAAAAGTGTACCGTGATGTGAGTTTCGGGTTATTGAACTTGGTAAGCCTTTGTACTGTAAATGGTTTGCGTCTCTGTCAAGTTGTAATTTTGTATACTTGACACTAATAAAAACCTTATTTCAACCTTAAATGAACTTTCAGATAAAAGTTTTTGGCTGTTAAAAAGAAAAAAAAAAAAGTATTATGTAGTGTAATATAACTTCTAGTCCATTCAAAGCCTGTGCTTCTGGGAAATTTTGTAATTTAACTAAATAATTAAGATCTTTTATCGTGGGTATCATTGTAGATACCAAAAAGATATCACAAATTAGGAAATTAGAACCGCATTATATATATATATATATATATTGTTTTAATTGGTTAGTTGGATAATGTTTTACTTTAATTTATATTTCTGGTCTATCCTCAAAATCATGATTATTGACTTTCAAGGTGTGTATTTTGTGAGGTTAAGAAGAATCAAGATTCGAGAATGCAGGGAAAAAAAAAAAACAGATAAAAGGATATATCGTGGGATAGATATATTCTCATATATTTATGCATATTATATAGATGATATTATAATTAGATTATTTAATTAGGATATTTTTATTCAAGGTATGGACTACTTTTTTGAGTTGGGTTTTTTTCTTTCTTTTTTCCCCCCTTCGGTATTACGTGATTAGTCTTTCCTCTCTTTTTTTTTTTTTCCCCTTAATTTCTTTATTTTTAGTAATTTTGTCTGTCGAAAAAAATACACATTTATTAAAGAAAAAAAAAAAAAGGATCCGTGTTGATTTATTTCATTGGGTGTCGGATGGAAAATTGGATGCCTAAAAGAATACGCCGTTTTTCAAATGATCAAATTAATTTGCATAAGCAATACAAAAATCTTTATATCAACAATATGGAAACTCCGTGAAATTAGATTATGCAAAAGATAATCTCTCTCTTGTTAAGAACAATAGCTAATATGGCCAAAAAAACGACTAGGATTGATTGCGTGCAGATAATCCACCGCAATATTCTTTTTAAGAAATCTTAGAACAAGAACAAGAAACTTACACGGAAAAAGAACTCAACAAGACCACCTCCAGGATTTTGAATGGTTGAATCCATAGGTCATCCAACTCAGATACCATAAATTAGCAAAGCAACTCAAAAAGACAATTACTTTCATGAGGTTCTGAGCTGCCCGGATGATAGAGGACCGAAAAAGAGGGGTTCAAAATCAGAATACGTTTTGGTAAGAAATTGATAACCATCATGTCCATGTATGAAGCAACGCTATTCCATAATCCCATGACCTGCATTCTCAACAACTTCTCCCATGCCTGTGTCCTCCTCTTCTTCACTATCTTCATCACCACTGACCTCTTCGTTATCATTACGCAACTTAGCCATGTGCTCAGCAAGCAATTTATCATCCCGTTCACTCACCTAAAATCAATGCACCATGTGAAACTCTCAGGAGAAATTTTACAATTTTCAGATTGAGCAACAAATCGATATGGCAAGAATCTATCCATGCAAGGCATTAGAACTGAACTTAAATCCAACTGATGGCCAAAAAAAGAACTACTAAAATCCGACTGGTAAAACAAAGAATAAAAAAAAATCTGAAATAAAAGGATGGACACTTACTGCTCTAGGATGCTCCTTGACAACAAGTTTACCCTTATGATGCTCTATTGTTTCAGTGCAAGTTGAAATGGCTTTATTGAGGGTAGCTATGCCTTGCTCCTGACCAATACAAGAAAGAATAACATAATTTAAAATAAGAAAATGTTAAACGCAAATATGCAATGGCAATATCCACGAATGATTATGATAAGAACAAGTGCAAACGATGACTCCAGCAACACAAAGAATCATAGAGAGGGATCAACAGGATTAACAGAAGAAAATTTCATAAACGCATAGCATGTTCATGCAAATGCTTTCAGAACTAAAGCTGTGAGTCGATACCTCAGAGGCATGTTAGATGAAACAATTCATTGCAGATGTATTGAAAAGGGACATTAAGCGCACCTT
>JBBYHK010000023.1:15690098-15706204 GCA_038382065.1 Adansonia grandidieri | reverse complement strand
TTATTTTTATTATTATAAATATACGTGTAAAATTTATTCATTAATTACGAAATATAATCACGGAATAACAATCAATGAACATCTAACTTAAGACATTTTATTTTTGGCTAAAATGGACCAAATCCAAAATTTTCATCCCGATAGAATCTAGAATAAGCAAAGCTTCAATTTCTTGAGAAAGATAACAACAATAGGGACAAAAAATAATGAAGAGGTGTTATTCAATTCATTTGATACGAGGCAAAGGTCTGACATCGAATAAACTTCAAGAAGTACAATAATTTGAGACCATCAATTGTATTTCTGAAAGAAACAATACTTGTCCATAACTTATCTGGTCACATAAAATAGATGAAGTAGGCAGTTAGCATGTAGATAGATGGGCAGTCTAAGACTCTTCATGACCCCAAATGCATAAGATAAGCTAAAAAAAGGACCAAAAAAAAAAAAACTTAGAAGTCATTTTTTCATCATTTTCATATTCGTTGTTGCACTCTCTATTATCTTATTTTTTGAACTTTTTACTAATTTAAAAATTAAAGTGTATTTTTAAAATACAGGCTCAAAAACCACTCGCAGGTGTCATTAAACTTGCCAATGTAGATTCGGGAAACTTCTGTTCATGTCTTATCACTCCATCAAGTGAAACAAAAGGCTTTAAAATGTAAAGCCCAAAAGCAAGGTCTATAAGAATATGTTGGAGTTGCGGGCTTTTTAGGTTGGCAAATGCTGCCATTATTTGATTCATGTCCTTGCAATCTTTTTTCCCCCCGATGAAAGTACACTTTCATGAATTTGTAGCAAACATGAAAAAGCCATGTCGCATGTTCTGTTGGAAACATTATATTGAACAAAACCTCGTGTCCAAAAATAAAATCCGACGACAAAAAGGTAAAAAAAAATAACTCACCTCTATTTCTAACAAAAAAGTGTCCATACCAGAGAATTGCTATCGAAAAAAAACACCATCTTTACTTTACAAGGAGCATCGTTAAGGAGGCGCATCATCTTAAAGCGTCACTATCTTGTCAAGGAAAATCTTAATTGCGTTCGCATAATATGTTAATAGTAAAAAAAAAAACAGGCAATGATGACACGTACAAAAAAATTCAAAGCATGGGATTGGTTCTAGAACCATATAGTATAGCAGTTTTTTGAAATAAAAAAAAATACATATTCCAATCTTAAAATGCACAACTCACTTCTTTATCTAATAATAAAACCTCATATATATATATATATATATATATACATATATACATACACACACACAGAGCTAATCAAGCATCAAGTTTAAAGCCGGAGAACTTTGCCTCCTTTTTGTCCTGCCAACACTTTTCCTTTCCCTGTCGGGATGCAATCTAATAAAGAACATCATCCAACTTACATTGCACAGTGATTGTACGCCTCAAGGACCAGCGATATCAATCCACATGGCAGAAACGGTGGTTTGGGGACCCACCTCAATCTGATGAGGACTGTTATATACCGTTATACGTCCTATTATTCCACTAAAATATTTAATATTCTATTCTGTGGTATGCTTGAACATTAAATAAAAATACATACATATATGTTAGCAAAATTTAATTAATATAAAAAAGTATAAAATAATGAAGAGAAGTTTCCTTACAGCATTAATCAAGATCTATTCTGATACGCAAAGAGGGTTAATGCTCTCTCCACATGCTGGTTGCATGGGAGCTAATATCATTGCACATGTCTATGTGGAGGGCGTTTTGGTTAAAAATTCACGAAATTTGTGGGACCCATTTCACCAACCAAATGTAATGGGACACGTGGCGAGCTCATGTGGTGATTGCGTGCGTTTTTATCCTGCATATTGTTTGTTAATGCCTAATATTCCTTGAAAAAAAGCCTAAGTAATGTTAAAAAAATGGTATCATGAACTTGGAAACAGGTTCCTTACGTTGCCGGTTACCGGGAAGATGTTTTTTTTTTAATTTTTGTTTGAACCAGAAAGAAACCAATGACTGGTTTTTGGACCCTGGAAATAAAAACAGGAAGACTTTGCCATAGAACATAGTTGTTCAATGCATTTGCTAAGCTGGTCAGTCTTTTCTCTCTTTCTGGTCATTGAGAAATGTGTTCTTTATGATGCATTTTACTTTTTGTTTAGTTGAAAAACTTTCAACTTTATGCCTTTTTCTTATGTAAATTTTGCCCCTTTTTTTTTTTTGGGCGGGGGTTAGTTTTTGATTGTGTTTCATTTTCGGGTTTTATGGTTATTCTTTATAAAGTATATTATTTTCTTTGTTATGTTATGAGTTCTACTATGGGTTCCTTTGGGATGGTTAAGGTTGTGGGTTTTAGAGCAATGGTCTGAGTTTTTGCTTTGGGAGCTTTAATTTCCTATGCTATGTCCAAGTTTAATTATGGATCTGCGAGGAGAATTTGAAATTTTTGATTGGTTAATAAGCTGTAGAAAAAAGTTGACAAAACCCAGAATCATGGGATTTAAGGAAGTTGTCTTGAATTCTCAATTTCATGTTTTACAGTAGCTGGTCGTGACAGAAGATTAAAGATTTCTCATTTCTGGGACTCTGGCTGTTGGAAATTTTCAGTTTATGAAGAGGTCAAACACTTGAAAAGTTTATCAACGGTAAGAGTTTAACTACATATCTTGAGATGCTCATGTTAGAAGTGTTTGCTTTATGTGTTAAACAACACAAACGATCTCATGTCTGGCCTACGAATTCTGCTAACTCATAGTTTAGATTGCAAAACTGAGAAGAAAATCCGGTGATTTGGAATTAGTTGATGTTGCTAGTAAGGTCTTGAGGGGTGTCTTTCTATAATTATAGTTGCCCCTAATTGGCATGGAAATTGCCACTAGTGAGAACATCCGCCTCCCTTCAGTTGGATTCCGCGACTGTTACAAGGTTGCAAGCCTTACGAAGACGATTTTGGACACAACACGAATATCAAACCTGAGAGATCGATATGTTCTTGGAGCGCAATTAGGATGGGGGCAGTTTGGCGTGATTAGGGAATGCTCGGATAAGTTAACCGGCGAGGTTTTGGCTTGCAAGTCCATTGCTAAAGATAGGTTGGTGACACCAGATGATTTCTGCAGCATCAAGCTTGAGATTGAAATAATGACTAGGTTATCAGGGCACCCAAATGTTGTGGGTCTCAAGGTGGTTTATGAAGATGAGAACTTTGTGCACTTGGTGATGGAGTTATGTGCCGGAGGGGAACTTTTCCATAGGCTTGAGAAATACGGAAGGTTTTCCGAGTTTGAGGCTTGTGTTCTTTTCAAGCATTTGATGCAAGTCGTCAAGTACTGTCATGACAATGGCATTGTTCATCGAGATCTAAAACCAGAAAACATTCTCTTAGTGACTAAATCCTCATCCTCTCCAATTAAACTGGCGGATTTCGGTCTTGCAACCTATATAAAACAGGGTGACGTCTCTAATGTTCTTTTTTATTTCTTTTACTGTTATCTCGAAGACAACATTTGGTCACCCATTTTTGTGATGAAAGAATTTTGGTTTCAATGTCAACAGGGGGAAATTTACATGGTACTGTTGGTAGTCCATTTTATATAGCCCCTGAGGTTTTGACGGGGGGTTATAATCAAGCTGCTGATGTTTGGAGTGCCGGAGTTATTTTGTATATTCTTCTAAGTGGAATGCCTCCTTTTGGGGGGAAGACTAAATCGAAGATATTTGGTGCTGTTAGGGCTGCAGAACTAAGATTCCCTGCTGATCCCTGGGATAACATCTCTGTATCTGCCATGGATTTGATCACCGGAATGCTTTGTGTAGATCCTTCTAAGAGGCTTACTCCTGCACAGGTTCTCGGTAAGTTGATGGATCGATGTTTGTCCATGCTGAGAACACACAATTGCATAGCAAGTTAATAAGTGGCTTTGAAACCAGTAATTTGGTATGCTTGTTTCCTGAAAGTAAATTGGCTCATATTATTGACCTTCAAAGAATGCAGTCTGCACTCTTTAGATCATTTAGGCTATTTCAGATGCATGCTTTACAAGCAACAATTATCATCTCAATGTGGGGGTTCATCTCAATAAACAAATTAAGGAGGTTATTAGGATATATTTACTTAATGCGATGAAAGAATCACGAACTTGTTTCCTCTTGACACAGTCATAGGAAACAGGAAAGTTGCATGCTATACTTTCGAAATCTAGCATGGTTAAAGAACTAGTCTTTTATACCTGAAAAAGAAAAATTAAAGTTTGTTCCAATTTATAGCTTCTAATTGAAGTCACTGCCCTTCACAGCTCACCCCTGGGCGGAGGATTGCAGGCAAGTAGCTCAAGAAGCATTCAAGGTCAACAACATTGCTTGCAGTGGGATCGAAGTTGGAGGAAGTTCTTTCTCCACGCCATTCATGAAAAGAAATCAGGATTATAGCTTTAGTCAAGGACCACTTGTATCTTTTAATGGCCAACCTGGAACACCTGCAGCCGCTTGCAAATCATCGTTTTCTTCTTTCTCAGTTGATCGTGGCAGTCCTTGCTCTGAATCTGAGGCTTTTTCATTTACCAGCTGCTGTCAATCTAGTGCAGCAGAAGTTTCATTGCCGATTCCATCAATGCCAAGCTTTACTTTCTTCAGTCCAATTGCTTCTGTTGAACTAGTAGATATTTCAGCAGAAAATAAAGCCGAGACATCAAAGATGGGTGACAGATATGGAGGTTTTTGTTTTCATTTTATTCTTGGCTAGAGTCTGCTATTTCGCAATTTAGTTGAAAAACTAAAGAAAAATGGCTTATGGAACTTGATACTTGTAGCCCCAGTCATCATGCAAGAAACGATGTAAATCTTCAGAGTTCTTACTTTGTCCTCCAAGGTAACATTATGCTGACTTCCCTGTTTTGCTCTGCAGAATCAAACTTAGTAAAGCTCTCTATGTTGCCGGATTCTTCAACTGTGGTGGAGCAAAAGGCCGAATTTCGTAAGGGAGGAGTTAATGGATCCCGGCTAGCAGGAACTCATAGTAAACGGAATCACACAATCGGTCTTGGTGAGTTTGATCACTTTGATCTCATCGTGACCGAGTCAGTAATCCGATGGGCATCCTGCACTCATATTCCTACAGCACCATCACTTAGATCATCACCTGTCTGCTAGAAAGTGTTCATACAAGATAAACCATATTGCTGGGCATATAAGTAAGCAACTACATGTACTTATATTGACCGAAACTGGCAACTTCGATGCAGATCTGAGATACATCCCGAATCTGATGAGCTGAGCTTCTGGTGAGAAGAAATCTATTTGCTTTAACTCTATGTTGTCTGTTAAGTGATGATTCTTTTCTGAATTTGAAAGATAGAAATTGGCATATCTAAAGAATCACAGGATGTAATAGTCTACAACTTCTTATTCATCTTTAACAAGGTGCCCCTGTAACATTTTTTATCCCTTACTGTTTGTAAATTCCAAGTTCCAATGAAAATACTTGAAAATACAGTGTTCCTTTATACGATATAAAATATGAATTTTACTAACGAATATTTTTGACACATTTTTTAAGATTAATTAATATACTATTTAATATAATAATAACATTTTATTAATTGCGCTATAGTTGATACTTTAATTCATCATTTTCAACTGCATTGGATATGGAAACTTAAAAAATATATATATCATTAGGGTATTTGTTAACAAAAATACATAAATATTTAGCTTTCTAGAAACTTTAAAACACACAAATAAACTAAGGTCAAGAAGCTTAGGTCGAAAAAAATGTAATTTAAAAACTTTGAAATATTTAATATTGCTGTAAAAAAAAGTATTTTGAAGAATTGAAAAATAAAAAATATATATATGTTTAAAATAATAAAAGTTTAAAAATATGAAAATAGATGAAAAGTTAATTTTCAAACAATAAAAGTTTTATATTTATGACTTTTTGGTTTGACTTGTCAAACCATAATTTTAAAGGTAAAAGATAAATTTTTTTTCTAATTTAATATTATGTTTGCGGTAAAAAAATAACTTCTTGACTTCAGCTATCCTAATGGTAATAGAAAACTAAAAGAGTTTCGTGCAAAGGCAGGCCATTTACCAAATTCAATTCTTTGTAGCATCAAAGAGAGTACAACCAGCTGTTAAAATGTACGCTACAGCCTACAGCACTATTAGTAGCCTAGTAGCTCCCAACTTTCCTTTATTTTGTTACTACTTAACTATAAATGCAGTGGGGGTTCACTAAAGGAAATCAAAAAAAATTTTGCTGAATTAATTGCAGTTTAATTTTCAGACTAGAGGCTTTCTCTCTTCATCTTTTTCAAGTTCTACACTTTCCACTTCTTTGGAAGAGGTTATCGGATGATGCTTGGCATTTACATTCGATCTTGGAATCCGAGGTGTTGGCTTACTATCTGGCAACATCTTCAATATGACTCCCATGGCTATGAGCAACAGCCCTGATCCGTGCTGTTCGGTTAATGGTTTTGTAAATATCATGTATGACAGCAACAAAGTGACAGCTTTTCTAGCAGTTGTTATCTGTGAAAGCGGTTAGATGAAATCATGAAACAGCTGAGAATGGATCTATTAGAAAATCAAGATATCTAAAAAGATTGCGAGTATATTTGTTTACCATGGCAGTTGTAGCAGCACCGAAGATAGCAATGAGGGATAAAACGGACACTTGACCGACGAATGTGGCCATTGCTTCAAACACCAACACCCCATACACATAAGGATGCTGCAATTCATTGACGTAAATCAAACCAATACCAATACCAATACCACTACCAACAAGAGATTTATGGTAATAATCGGAAAATTGTAAATGAATGTCCAGGGAAAAAGAGAAATAACAATAGATGAGTTCTTCGCTGTTGGAAATAATATTTTGTTAGGATCAAGCAAAAGGAGAAAGAGATAAGATGCATGCAAGTAGAATAGTATCAGTAGTCTTTACGTGCCTTTGCACATATGCGTGTGTATTTGGTTGGGGATTATTTGCTAGGTCCAACTAAGTAGAACTAATGAAGAACTTCTGGTCTAAGGAGAATGCTAATTGAGAATAGTCCACTAAATGTCAGCTACCCCACAATATGTCCAACCTAAAGAATAAGTCTTTCCTCCGTAAGTATACGTCTAACTTGGAAAATTATATTCACCACAAACTAGAACGGTCAACTACCAGATCACTGATTTCTCCAATAAAAATAATTTTGTTAGGAACCAGCGGGCACGTTGTGCATGACTTCAAACCAGTACTTTCTTATTTAAGTTACATAATAAAATGTTATTTTATGCACCCATGGCCCCTGGCAGGGCGTGGGGGTATGCAAGATAGAATTAAATCAATAAAATAAAATAAGAGAGGGCAGTATTATATAGATTTTGAGACATTCGCATATTCATCTCGTTTCATGTCTTAATTATTTTTTTTGTGTCACATTGATGTAATCGTGTCTAATATGCCAAAAGTCTAGCGTAGGGCATTACTATTTACCTGAGAACAAGAATTCCAGGCCCTAACGAGCTCTCCTGTTAGAATCATTGGCACGACTAAGAAAGGAATCCCAACTAATGTTGAGCAGAACAACATCTCCATCTGCATAAGAAAATGAATAAATATGCGATATACATAAAATTATCATTTATCAATAATATTTATTAGTGATTTGTTCTTGTTTTCAAACAGAAAATGAGAAAATTTTTATGGCTACCTGAGTTGTGTCCCGATTCATGGTGAAAATAGCTTCCTGAAAATTACCCAGAAAGGCATCCATAATCAAAGCACCCGAAATCATTATAATACCGATGATGTTAAAATTTGGATATGTTAGTGCATCGGCTAAGGTGAAAAGGATGAGACCAACAACAAGAAGCAAAGCAGAGATGTATTCATGAAATGGATATTTCCTTCTCAGGCCAGGGATGAAGGAACCCATAATCATAACTGGCAGTACCTAAAATTCCAGGGAATCGAAGCCAGTATGTTAGAATTACATTGCAGCAAAAGAAGAACATACACATTTTTTGAATTCTGATAAGCTATAGCTCAAGAAATGATAGTAACAAGCAAATTTTATGCAAGTTTATTGACTAGTTACCTTTGTAGATTTAAACATAATTTGTGCAGGGTAGTTCAGGTAAGCCAATGAGCCCTTGGTTAATCCATGAGAACCCATGAGAACAGCAGAGAGTTTCAAATATGTTTTCCATGGGTTGACCATTTGTTTCATAGTAAAGCCTTGAAGTCTTATCAATATCAGGTAAACAAATCCTTGTACAAAAGTAAAATACCATCCATAGCTGAAACATTTTGCATGATTTTAAGTCAATAAAAATCCAACTATACTTGTGGAAGCTGGCATATTTTAAGAAATATTTAAGAATATATATAATAAGGGAAATTGATGATGAAAGTACCTGAATTGAAGCCTATTATACACATATTCCTGCAAACAAGCAAAAGAACACATCAATCATCACACTGGAATGGGATTTTTTTTTTTTTTTATGAGATTGCAATGGAAAGTCAAATCCAACAAAACAGCAAAACGTATTCAAATTTGACAATTTAAATAAACTAGTCAAAGCAATGACATTGCAAATACAGATGAACCACTTGAAACCAACGTTTCAACTTATTTATAGCCAACTTTTCACAACTGAGCAACATAGATACAAAAATGTTAATGCCCTTAGAATTTCTTAGGTCTCTTCCTTTTCCATAATTTTCTCAGCAACCAAACACAAACCCAGAAAAAAAATGAAAAAACCGGCATGCATGACTGGGAATTGGTCACATGCAGAGTCAAGACCATTGCAAACAAGATGACCGGTTCAAAACAACAATAAAATGAGAACTTTATTGTTCCACTCAACACCCTCCAAAAAGGGATGAAATAATAGGTAAAAAAAAAAATAGGAAGAACAAACCTCACAAATGCCATTAACAAGGTAACCAAAAAAGAATCCAGATGAACAAATAAGAAACTGTTGCCATTTTGGCCTATCTGTAAGGGAAATCCCAAACAAAGACCTTGCTTGATCCTCACTTTTCATCTCCTTTCAACAAGGGTTGATCGTTTAATTTACCAAACACCAAACGTCAACCCCCGCTCAGAAAAAAATGGAACCCGCTCAATGGAAAACCTGAATAAAGCCCGTAAAACAGATGAAAAAAGGGTCTTCAAATAACGGTTTCTTTTTTTATTGTATTTAACCTGACAGCTAAAAAAAGGTAGATTTTATTATTGGCAGAAGAAATAAAGTATAAAAAAAGGATATTTTTAAAAAAGACTTCTCCAATATCTCTCCCCTTGCCGGGAGAGATAGGATAGACGGATCTTTGGGGAAGGGGGAGGGGTGTGTTAGGCTTTTGTGTTTCTTTCTCTCTTTGGAAAAAAAATGGTGGCAAACAGGGCTTTAATGAGAAAGCGGAGTGAGTCATTCAAAGTAAAAAACTAAAGATCAAGCCCCACCCAACATCATTCGTTTAGGTGGGGATTTCCCTGAAAATTCTCGGGAAATAGTTTTCTCGAGAAAATGGAATCAAAGTTACTAGATCATATCAGGAGAATTTTGACTTTTGGGTTTTGCAAGACTTCTCCATATCCCAGTCATACCAAATCTTGGATTTTATTCCTATCAAATATCAACTTCAATTACGGAATTAATCCATAAGTTTTTTTATTTTATTATCTTATTATTTATTTACTTCTTATTTAAAAGGGTTTAAGATTTAAATTCAATTCTCTTTTCCTTGATGGAAAATAAATAATTTCAAGTCTTGCTAGTTGTTAAATTATTTTAAATAATATTTTAAATATTATTTATGACTTCATTTTTATACATTAACAGTAATTTGATTTTTTTTTCATATTAAAAAATAAAAATGTCTTTAATTCACTTTTCACTTTTTTTCTATAATTTCCATATATGGATTTAGAATTTTCCATTTAATTTAAAAATATGAAGAAATTATTATTTTCTCTTTTAAATGTTTAGTTAATGTTTATTTTGTCTTAAAAAAAAACCTTGTGACTATTTAAAAATAATATAAATGTAATAAATAGAATTCATGAGTATTTATTTTTGCAAATAGTTTGAAATTAGTTTTTATTTTCTTAGATGTCTAATGTTATTTTGTTAATTTAATAATCCAAAATAATTGGATTGTTTCACGTTATTATTTTTTAAAAAGATTTATTAATTTTAAATATAATATAAAAATATAATATAAATATAATGTAATTATTAAATATAATAGTAAAATTTTTTAAATATGTATATAGTATTTATATTTAAAATGTTAATTTATTTAATGTTTTATAAATGATGTGAGAATCATTATATGCTTCGCGGTTGAATTTATCGCAAACCTAAATGAACGCGAGATATAAGAAGCGGTCTGAGCTGCGCTAATAGCTCTCCCTACGTTTCCTTTTTAAGCCACGTGTACCGATGGCTAAAGGAAGGGCCTACATCTGACAGTGTGGGATCCACAAAACTTTATATTTCCAAATTCCACCCCCGATTTTCTAACAACGCAAAGGAAACTAGGAAAGTTCCCAACTTGCCACTTTGCCGTAGTCAACTGGTCATTGGAACAGGGTAAACGAAACGTATAAAGAAAGACTGCAAATTTGCAATTCGCAAGTTATGATGGAAACAAGGATTGTTGGACTAATGGATTTCCACCTGCATCCCTTCCCTTGCTTGAATTCTGGGATTTTTGCCATGATCACCATGTTTCGACAGACATCTTTCAAACTCATCTTTTAACTGTAAGGGTCTAACAATTATGAGTCAACAAGTCATTAATCTTAGAAAAAATTCCTCTGTTTCATTTTGATTTCTCTACTCTTTCTGATCTGATTTAACCATCTAGGTAAATGGATAAGGAGTTGGGGCATTTACAAAGTCTTGGATTTGTCAACAAGCTATAAAAATCACATGCTTCACTTATGTAAACCTCAAGGATGTCCAGACTGCATGCAGAGATTCATGGTAATACGTAAGTTGCTGGCCCTATCTCCTGATTTTAACAACAGCAGCACACAACGGAAGCCTAATTATAACCTGGAAACCACATTTGATTGGGTTCCAGGATGGAAGCAAGCACCCAGTAAGTTGTCAAAGACACACCGACGTCTAATGCAAGCAAAAGGAAAGAGGCGCCACCTTCTCATAGGGACAAGGGTGCATCTACCATGCCACTTCCATGGCCCTAAAACGTCAAGCTTGGGATTTTGAGTCAGGACTTGCTAGTTAATGACTTGTACAGTTATAATTTTTCTGAAAGCAGCAAGAAATATTCACAAGTATATGATCCAAAAATGGTAGCAGGAAATGATCAGCAACAGCAGGGCAGAGAGCTCGGGATATAAATAAAAAAATAAAGAAGGGGGTTGGTTGTGTGACTTTTCTTGAAGGTTTCATGTCCAACATTCAGGTTAGATGTATATTTGAATATAAATATTAAGATACAATTTTTTAAGAACCTTTTTCAAACATAAACAAACTTTTAAAAAATTGAATATACCTGACGTACTTGAATCTGACACTCTAATCCATATTTGACATGCATATCCACATTGGAGTAACATTATAGATTTCGTTTATTGAGTTAACTCATAAGAAAAGAAACAAGAAAGGGAAATTGTTCTACTCTCAAAAAGCTCATAAGGGAAAGTAGAGCGCATAGTAATTAAACAAATGGAAACAAAATTTATACACAAAATTGACTCTTTTTTAAGTCTCTAACTCTCAAAAAAACCAGCTAGAAAACTTGATTACACTCTCCTTGAATCTACAAAACAGAAACTTTCTAATTACATGGGTTTAGCACTTTAAAAATCCTTTCTGCTTTAACCTTTCCCTAAATTTACTTGGCAGTATGAAAACAGAGTCTAAACATAGACCACCCTTTGTATGTGTGCAATCGATTTGAGTCATAGATAACTTAATCTTTGTCGATGAATTTGAGTTCTCGACATTGAAGTCCCCTATATGGTAATGATACCAATTTCCGGGATTGTTCAAAGTATGCTGAGACGTGGCATACTGACCGTCAGAAGTCCATAGCTGAAACCGTACGGGTTTTATATCCCAACCATGGACGTGCTCAGAGATACAGATTCGGCGACCAAACCTCTTAGATGGACGACCCAGCTGCAGTCTGAAGAAAACGCTATAGCTTCCTGCCGGAAAGGGAAATTCCACCTCCCCATCGACTTCAAACCACCAGATTTGCTGAAGATATGCGATCGAATAGAACCTAAATCACAAAGAAGAGGAAACTGAAACACATACGCAGCCATTCCAAACACATGGTGCAAAGATCTATTTGTTCAACCAACCATCACTTTCACACAGCATCAACAACTACAACAAGCATTCCCACTTTCAACCAAGCTAAACCTTGATCCTTGCAAAAATCTCGGAGACGAAATATGAATGGAAATAATGAAGTACAAATGAAGGTCAACCAGCAATGAGGCTTTACTTAAATAAAATTATTAAAGGATAAGAGAGAGCTTTATACTTGGTCCTATAGTCTGCCATAATTGATCAAATTTCTTTTTGTAAATTATGTAATCCTTAGACTTTAGCTTGTACACCTTGTTAAAAATCAACAGCGTCTCAAAACTATTTAACAGTATAGATAAACAGAAATTTATGCTTGTGCATACCAATAACAACACTAACAAACTAAGCTGTTGCCAGCTCTATGAATGGAATTGGGCAACTGTAAGAAACCACATCCTTAATAAGCTCAAGAAAAATGAAGTCTATGCCTTCTAGACAATTTCCAAATGTCTAACTGGTGGGGTAAGAATCCTAAGTGATCTCTAACCGCTTGTGTAAGAAATCCTTAGAGCTTATATAAATAACGGGTTAAGCATTCGTCCCCACAACTTAATATATACATTTGAATGTCAAACACAGTTGCTTTAACCACCGAAAACTCTTTAACCATGGGAATGAGAAAGTCAAAAGCGGTGAGCAGCCAGGAATTGTTTTTATTTGTTTATGAAGGAGGCAAGCTTTTAGGAAAACTTGCAGGGACCCGGGGAGACCAAATCCTATTTAGACAATTTCCAAATACCTCAGCCATATCGTAAGCATCATCATGCGTTCAAAAATGGAGATCCACAGAATACATCGAAATTTAACCATAAAAATTAACCAAAAAAAAAAAAAAGAACATACTTTGGATCAATTCGGCAAGATATACCCCGCACACTCTTGACTTTGATCAGCCAATCTAAAAAATTCATGATAAGAAACTAACAAAATCCTCCCATTCTCCTAAATTCAATACGTATAGATACCAAAAAAAAAAAAAAAAATTAAAATAAGCCCTCGTTAATCTCACCTAGATTCGTCAGTTGGAATACGATTCCAATATCTTCGATCATCGATCCCCGTGATCCTTAATCCCTTTGAAGAGATTGACATACATACACCACCAGTGCTCTTATCTAGCCAAACTGTCTGCAAAAAGAACCAAAATTCTCAAGGCAAGCCATGAAATTAAGCTAGCAATCAATACAATCAAACAATTAAAAGCTTAACTAATGCTCCCTCTTTAATAACAGTCCAGGCCCAGTATTTAAATCATGTCAGATATGAATTTATAATTGTTTTATTTTTAAAAAGAAGAAAATATGGAGTTAAATTAATGATACAACTAGTTTATTTACTAGGCTTTACTATATCCAAATTACTAATTCTTTTTCAACAATTAAAGGAGCATCAAATCATGGAATTTTTTTTTTTTTTAGAAAAAACAACTTGGTCATCTGACAGAAACTATATTCAGAACTAATACAGGAAAGAAAAAAAATTTAAGATAGCAAATCAAATCCCTGAAGAAAATTATCTAATTGATTGCTGGTGAAAGCCAAGAAAAACTATAGAGGAAAAGTAAAGAAGTGAAAGTTGGAGTATTTATGAAAAGAACCAGCTCAAAGAAAATAAAAACACAAAAAAAGTTGAAGACCCAGCATTTGAAATCCCAGTTTTTCTCATTATCCAAACAAAAACAGGCAAAAACAGAACCCCAAAAAACAAAAAAAAAAAAAACCATGCCTTGGTGCCACCATCAAGAGTATTAGCTCTACAAAGTCTTTCATATATCTCTCGTTTACCCAAATTTTCAGGCACAAGACCCAGAATTTTATCAACAAGAATCTGATAATTGGGTGGCAATTTCGATTCCCAGACAAAATCAGCCCAAGAAGCACCTCTGAATGCTCTGTTCAACTTCGCCAATTTACAAATCTCTGGAGGATCCAAATACCCAATAATTGATGCTGCGCAGCTCTCTGGTAAGTCCCCCAAACTGGGTGACGATGAAGAATCAGATGAACAACCGCCTTGGCTGATGAATAAAGAAGAGAAATTGGCACCCATTGAGAAAAAAAAAAACTCAAAATGAAAACAGAGAACTAGGAAGTCCTAAGGCAGAGTACAGATTATTAATCATATAAAGAGGGGAAAAAAATAGAGGCGGCAAAAACAGAGAAACGGAAGAAGACACCGACACAGGGAACCTTATGATTTGGATTTTGATTTGACTAAATACATTTTACGTACGATGAATAAAAAAAACACGACAATTTTATTTATTTATTTTTATGTTTTTCAATCTGCAAAAAAGAACAACAAACTGTTAGTTAATCGTTTTATTTTTTTTTCAATTGTATTTTTACGTAACAATTAACGAATAAAATAATTTTAAAAAAATATTATCTAATCAATCTTGTAGTTATTTTTATTTAATTGAACATTGTGGTTTACATGGTTAGTAGAAGAATTTCTACCCTTATAATTATTAGGTCTAACAAAGCTATATCTAGCATTCTAGCTAGTTTTATATTCATGGTTAAGCCATTAAAGTTGGACCTTTGTTTTTTTCAGTTGTGCAAAAACTATAAGGCAATTAGGCTGCCACGATGAAATTACGAGATTAGGGTAAATTTGAAAAAAAAAGAAATGGAAAAGAAAGGTTGGGTTTGAAATTAGAGGCACAAAAGACGGCCCACGAATACTTGAAGAGCCAAATATGACCACATAATAATAGAGCACCATTCCCCCCACTTGAGAAATATCCTAATTTGACAGCTATGAGCTGTTTTTCCTGACGGATGAAAACGAGATGAAGGAGTTTAATTAAAAATAAAAATTTAATTTAATTTAATTTATTTATAAAATTAAATATTATTTGGATTTATTTGAAATTAATTAAATTAAATATAAAAAATTCAAAAAATATTTATTTTTAATTTTTATGCATAAAAAAATTAATATAAACATGAGAAAATATCAAGTCCTATTACATTTATTTTGGCTACCAACTCCTATCACTATATTAATAATATATTAATAGAGATCTTTTTATGAGGCAGAGATGTCTGCCCTAATCTGGATGGGATTGTGAATTATTAAGTTGCATGACGGGAGCTAGTAATAAATACCAACCATATAGAGAAAATGCCAAGTACTAAATAAAACCATCAATAATTTAATTGTACTTATAAAGAAAACATTTGCAAAAATAAAATTAAAAAAAAATTCATGCAAATTCTTCAATAAGGTTGTTCAATGTAAACCTGTTTAAATATTGGCTTGTTTATTCTTCAAGTTTAGATTGAAGTGGGTTGGTTGAAAATAAGATATTTTAAATTATAATTGTTTAGAATTGAATTCTTATTTAATAAATAATAATATTTTATTTAAAATTTAATTACAAAATTATTTATTTTAATATATTTTAAATAATAAAATAATTTTTGAAACTATTAAATTGAATAATAAATAAATAATTTTTTTAATTATTCAAATTTATCTCAATCCAACTCAACTTGCATACAACTCTAATCCAGAATTCCCATTAGATCTCTTCTCTATATGTTTTTTTCCTCCTTAATTTTATTTTAATGCTCTTTCATTGAGTTATTTTCTTTTAGGACCATTCCTCATTAAACAAATTAACAAATAAGCACATGAGATAAATGGGTTTTGGCAATTATTTTGAAGATCATTAAAAATACATTCTCTTAATATTAAGATAAGACCAATTTCATCTAATTAAAAACATTCTCAATATCTATCCCCATATGTTAT
>JBBYHK010000023.1:15667375-15688650 GCA_038382065.1 Adansonia grandidieri | reverse complement strand
AATTGATAATATTCATATCTAAATATATACATCAAATATAAATATAAAAAATAAATACTTTAAAAAATAAAAAATTTGAATAATAAATTAATTAAAAAACTCACAGATCTATAAAAATACGTAAATTTTGTGACTTTTGAAGCTTTAACGAAAGAAAAGCATTTTAGCTTTAACTAAACAACAAAAAAGGATTCAAAGTATGCTAATAAATATGAAATATGAAGTGTTAGTCAAATTTTAGGTAAACAAAATCTTAATTGCCTTCTTTTTATTATAACCAACCTCATTATCAATGCAAATTAAAGAAATAATAAACATAATTTATTGTATTTAACATTTAATTTTTTTATAATTTTTTGATAATATGATTAAAGATAATTTAAAATTTGATATAAATTTATATTTTTTAGCATGACTTTTACTTTTTTTTTTGTGTCCATTAAATGCAATGTCAATATTAAGAATTGTAAGGGCATCTTAGTCTTTTTGAATGAGAAAGTAGAGCACGGGATTTCCAGTCGGACTTAATGAGTCAACCGGACTATGTTTGAATGCAGCTATCCTTGTTTCTTCAACGTTTAAGATATCGTGATATTTTTACCGATAAATAAGTTTAGCAACATTTCGTGAAATGATAATTAGAAGTTGAGCTGAGAACGCCGCACATGATCGCTGGCGCAATTGCCGGAGGGGCCCTCAGCTTTCGCTTAACCATCATCGTCTTTGGGAATTTTTTTAAAATTTCTTTTTATGTGCATTCAGTTTCAAGGGTAGCATTGGTTAGTTAAATATTTAAATTTATTAAATTAAAATATTAAAATAATAATAATTAAATTAAATTATATAAAAAGATATCAAATTTAAATATCTAAATTATTTATCAAAATAAAAAATAAAATTCAGATAACATATTCGAATATTAAATATTATTTTTAAATTAAAATAAATACGAATAATAGATGTTAAATGGTTCATATTTGAATCTACTATATATTTGAATGCTCGATATCTAAATTTTTCAAAAAACTAATCTAAGAATATCAAATATTCGATTTTTTACTGTCCATCGCCATCCTAAGCCTACTCAAACTTTTAATAACCAATTTTTTATTATTTAAACTTGATTACGCAACTCAATCCATAAAACCATTCTATTTCTTAGGTATAATAATTCATGTATTTATATCATATTTATATATTTTATCATATCGTGATCGTATTTAAGATATTATATTTATATCAATTTTGATACGTTAATAATTTATATTATATCAATTTTAATAATGTATTCATATCGTATTTTATTTTTATTATTTTATGCATATCATATTTATATAATATTATCTAATTTTAAATTTTAATGATATATGAGATGATTTTCATAAGTGTATAAAATATCATACTATTAACATTTGTTTACATACTACCTTCGGATAAAAACACTTCTTTATTGCTTGGAGTACGTAAATTACAAAATAAAAAATTATTTAATAGTTTAAAAATATTGTCACCATGCACCCCTTACCAGCACGTTCGGAACTTGGCTGCGAGCAATTATCCATTTGTAAGATGATAATAATAATAACAATAATAACAGTGGGGAATGAGCATTTCTTTTTAATCTCCAATTGGGCATGAGACTTTTAATTCCACCAAGGTGCATCGCAAGATTATAGAAACCTCAAATCGAACGGCTCAGAGCACTTGAAATTATTTGTCAAAACATATAGGAAGCCTATACCGTCGATTCAGTAAGCATTAGCGGTGATTTGGGTTATTTGACTATGGTTTTAAAGCGTTACACTCACACATTAGCAAAACTTTATTTGAGATTTAATTTCATTATCTCACGAGATTTACGTACTCTCCAAATCTCCAAGGTCAATCGTTAGCACTAATTCACTTTGCAATACCAAAATTACCAAAAGGCAGATTGTTAAATTGCTTCCAAAGAATTAATCAATTTACAAAACTGCCATTTTACAGAAATTAATAATAATAAAAAAAATTCTTGAGTTCATTTTCTATTTTTTTTACTATTAAATAGAAAAGCAAAAAACAAAACACAGCACAAAAGGTTGTCCATTCATAAATATATATTTTTATATAAATTTTATTAATTTATAATATTATATTTTAATTAATTTTTATAATATTCATGTGATTTAGTAGTTCTGTAATGTCTGATATGTACTGGCATTGAATCCTAAGTTTTCCCTCACATTTATCTTTTGTCATTTTTTACTCAAGGCTTCACTTTTTTCTACTCTTTTTTTTTTTTTTTTTTCTCAAGTGATTTGCTTTTCATGTGTGTCTGCAAAATCTTGGATTTAAACCCAGTAGATTTGTATTACTAGCATCTTTGTCTCTTCATTATTTTTGTTTTTTTTTTTGGGGGTTTCTTTTTCATTTTTATGCTTTATGTTAACAAAGCAAAGCAGAGCAAAGCAACACCATTTCAGCAGATTAGTGTACCAAAGCTTTCAACTTTGCCTAAGTTTCAGTCTCTTTATAAATCCCACATCTGCTACTAAATTGGTTCCTTTTTTTTTTTTTTTTTACTCTCTCTTCTTCATTTTTGGATTGATGAATTCTACTTGCAAGTGATAAAAGAGATTTACGAAGGGAAAATGAGATCATACATTTATTTCTTGCTGATGTTGGCCTCTGGAGTTTTTTTCCTGACTTGTAGTACTTTCCCTAGTAATGAAGGTAATAAGCTTTTTGTGTTTGTTTTTGTTTTCGCAGATCTCGTTTTGGTTTCTGGGAAAATGTGGGTAGAGATAAGGAGTTTAAAACTGTCAATCTTGTGTTGCATAGTCTTTTATTTTCAGTTCTTTTAGATTTATACTCTTGATTTTATGGATATACTCATAAATCTTGTTTCAATAGTATCACTGAGTTTGGAACTCTTTTTTTTTATTTTTGTAAAGTTTGGGCTCTTACAACATTTAAGGAAGCTATTTATGAAGACCCGCATCTGGTTTTGTCAAACTGGAATGCTTTAGATGCTGATCCATGTGAGTGGTCTGGAATTAGTTGTGATCAGGAGAGACAACATGTTATGAAGATGTAAGCATGATCGTTGATCCTACAACTTTTTCAGAGTTCTTTTAATCTGTTTTCATTCCATTAAATGGTAGATATGTTCTCAATTGATGTATTTTTCAGAGTAGTCATGTCTCTCCATGCGTTGCAGAAACATATCCGGTTCATCTTTGAAGGGATTTCTTGCTCCGGAAATGGGCCAAATTACCTACTTGCAAGAACTGTATGTCTTCTTGTTCTTATTTGTTCAAAATTATGCTATTGCTTCAACATTTTAAGAATGTAATGATTGACGCATAGTTTCATGTGATTTTGTAGAACTTTACGTGAAAACAATCTGATAGGTGTAATACCTAAGGAACTGGGCATGTTGAAATTCCTCAAAGTCTTGGATTTGGGGATGAATCGACTGACGGGTCCTATCCCACCCGAGCTTGGGAATTTAACCAGTGTGATGAAGATGTAACCCCAAACTTGGTGCCTTGTTTTAAGGAAGTTAATATTTGTGGTAATTTATGCCTTTTTGCTTATTTTGTTTTCTATTGTTATTGCAGAAATCTTCAATCAAATGGGTTGACAGGGAGGCTGCCTGCTGAGCTTGGCAATTTAATGTCTCTTCAGGAACTTGTTCTTGATAGAAATAAACTTCAAGGAACTGTTCCTGCTGATGGCAATTCATCATTTACAGCTATGGTACATGGAATGTAAGTAGAATATTATGACAATGGAATTAAGTTCTGTTGAGTAGAACAAGTCTATTTGAACCTGTGAAGCTGGTATTTGCATTGAGAGTAAACTATATCATTAATGGGATCATAGAAGTGGAAAATATTGCAGGCTTCTTCTCTAGAAATTTATCCACTGATTAAATCGTGTTAATGTTTTAAAGTTGATCACTAATAATTCTTTTCACTTCAGGTATGCCTCACGTTCAAACTTAACTGGACTTTGTCGCTCATCTCAACTAAAAGTGGTAGATTTGTCCTACAATTTTTTGGTTGGAAGCATTCCGAAGTGTCTGGAATACCTACCAAGGTAAACTTTCCTTGCCTGTATACTTGCTGGTTTCTTTATATCCAGTTGGCTCATGTTTTCCTGTATTGTTAATGCAGCACAAGCTTTCGAGGGAATTGCCTCCAGCAAAAAGATCCTAAACAGCGTCCCACCACACAATGTGGTAAGTATTACATGATCTTCCCTTAGGCTGTGGCATGGATGAAACTTAGAACAAAAATATATGTTCTTGGCTAAGATGACATCTTGAAGTTCACATGCTTCCTTTGGTTCTAATCAAATTATTGGACCAAATAACTGCCAGCTCTTCCATACTTGAATTTAATGCATCTTGAAGTTGCATGTTTAAAATGAAATTTCATCATTTTATTTCCTCGTTAAAGTGACCAGTGCTCGCTGAAGGTGTTGTCAGTATGACCATTAAAGTAATGCAATATTGATGATTATTAGACAGTTGACAGTGTCTATTCCCTTTTTAGGTCCTCAGCCATCCAAAAGTCACCAAGCATCCAGCCCCAAGCATCGTCCTGCTGAAGACGCTGCAAAACATCAGAAAGCATCAAAACCTGCCTGGCTTTTAGCTCTTGAAATAGCGACGGGAACCATGGTGGGGTCTCTCTTTCTTGTTGCCCTTCTTACTGCTTTCCAAAAATGCAATAGCAAGCCTGCAATCATAATCCCTTGGAAGAAATCAGGGAGCGAGAAGGAACATGTGATGGTATACATAGGTTGGTTTGCTACATATGGCATTAACTACTGTCCTCAAATTAACTTTCGTAGTGTATTCTTCAAGGTTGACATTGCGATTTTCTGCAGATTCCGAGTTGTTGAAAGATGTGACAAAATTTGGTAGACAAGAGCTTGAAGTAGCTTGTGAGGACTTCAGCAACATTATTGGTTCCTCTCCAGACAGTTTGGTCTACAAAGGCACCATGAAGGGTGGGCCCGAAATTGCTGTGATATCCCTCTGCATTAAAGAGCAGCACTGGACAGGCTATCTTGATCTCTATTTCCAGAGAGAGGTACTCATAATTTCCTATAACAGTTCGATGAAAAAAATTAATTTGTTGAAAGATCTGAAGCAGCTTTAAGACGCAAGGATTAACGAGGTTGGAGTAATCTGGTTCTAAGTTTTTTGTTTAATTGCTATTCAGGTAGCAGATTTGGCAAGATTGAATCATGACAATGTGGGGAAATTACTAGGTTACTGTAGAGAGTGCACTCCATTTGCAAGGATGCTTATTTTTGAATATGCATCAAATGGAACGCTTTATGAGCATTTGCATTGTAAGCATACGCTCTTTCTCGCTTTCAATGATAACATTACCTTTATCGGCTTTTGCCTGAGTAATCAATTTTAATGCAGATGGAGAAGAATCTCAGTTATCTTGGACAAGGCGAATGAGAATTATTCTTGGCATTGCTCGAGGACTCAAGTATCTTCATACAGAACTCGACCCACCATTCACCATATCAGAGTTAAACTCTAGTGCTGTGTATCTTACAGACGATTTTTCTCCCAAGGTATCTCCTTACCTCTTCATGCCCTTTTTACTCCTGGTATGGTGATGGTTGATTCATAAACTTGAGAAATTTTGGCTCTGATCGAGAAATTTTCTTTTGATGCAGTTGGTTGATTTTGAGAGTTGGAAGACTATTCTTGCTAGATCAGAAAAGAACTCCGGCTCTATTGGCAATAATGGTGCTATTTGTCTTCTTCCTAGTTCTTTGGAGAAACGACATCTCGATATCCAGGGTAATATTCATGATTTTGGGATACTTCTACTGGAGATAATCAGTGGGAGGCCTCCATTCTGCAAGGATAGAGGATACTTGATAGATTGGGTAAGCAACCTTTCCGAGCCCCACCACATTTTTTAACAAAATTCCATGTCGTAAGCATGCTAAGCTCGATATGCATTTACAGGCCAAGGACTATCTTGAATTACCAGAAGTAATGTCTTACATTGTGGATCCAGTGCTGAAACATTTCAGTTATGACGACCTCAAAGTCATCTGTGAAGTAATAAGCCTTTGCATTCATTCGGACTCTTCGAAACGGCTGTCGATGCAGGAAATAAGCCTTATGTTGGAGAGCCGAATCGACACATCCATAGCGGTTGAGCTAAAGGCATCTTCTTTGGCATGGGCTGAAGAGCTTGCTCTTTCATCATGAAGTTGAGTTAAAAAATTGGAAGGCTTAGCTAACACACCGTAACATCAAATCACAGAACAGTTTTTACCCTTTTTTCTTCTTATTTCGATCTTTTTGATCTTTGTAAATGCTTTGCCCCAAAATGAAACATTTGGCTTCATTTGTACTGATGTCCCCCATTAGAATTGGATGTCCAGAAAATTCTCTGAAATCACAAAATAGGCGATTTTGCCTTTTTTTTTTTTTTTCCTGAAAAAATTCTCTGGGTTGTGTACACTGAGTTTTATATTTACAAATTATGTTCATGTTGTCTCAACATACAAAATGAAATTGTCGGTTCTGTTTTACACGTTTAGTGCAGGCTTGTATTAATCTCTTGAGAAAATTACTTTGCCTAATACTCATATTTACCGCATGCGTGTATCCCTCTTGGGCATGTACAATCAGGCCACTGGATCGAGTTAGGGCCGAGCTTAAGCAAGAAATTAAAGAGTTCTATAATTACTTTGACTTCATGTGATTACCTAGTAGGTCAAACTTTATGTCCAAACTTGACCTAAACTATATAAGAACACTGAACAAGCCTGTCCAACTTTTTACATAAAAAAATTTGTTCTCTCTTTTTTTAAAGTGAAAAAAAAAAAAAAAAAAAAAAAAAAAAAAAAAAAAACCTCCCCCCCTTGGAAAAGATTGATTGTTCCTTTTTTTTTTAAAAAAAAAAAGTTTTCCTCTTTTTTTTAAAGGGGAAAAAAAAAAAAAAAAAAAAAAAAAAAAAAAAAAAACCTATCCACCTTGTAAAAGATTGATTATTCATTTTTTTTAAAAAAAAAAAAAATCATTATATAAAATGTTTACATAACTAATTGTAAGTGGACGAGGCCAAACTAGAACTCGACAAAAATGCTATGTTCAGACACCAACTGTTATTAGAATAGGCTTTATTTTTGCCTAAACTCATTTTTCAAGTTTAATATTTTTATCCGAACCCTTTGAAACCTCTTTTTTCAAATTTAATCTTATTATCTGAACCCTTTCGAAAATTGGATGAACCTTCAGATTTTGAGTAGATAACTCGATCCATAGATCTAATTCTAATTCTAATTCAACCTATTAGGGAATGAAGGTTCAGTACATCAGGTACATGGCTACAAAAATTTAACCCGCTCGCATACATTTTCAATCTAGTATTTAACAGAGTCCCATTCTTAATAAAAGAACTTTAAATCAAGGGATTTGGATAACACTTTTGTCAAATTCTACTTTCTTAGTCGGGAAGTTGAATTCCAAATGATCTAATTAAATAAAAATGACAAATAATTTGTAGCACGTGCTTTCATTAAATGATGCTTCAGAACACAAAATGAACTGAGATTATGAGAAATGCTAAGGAACCATTTCTAAACCTCAACTAAAATTTAATGGACCACTGTTGCTATTTGCCAATACGACAATGAAAATGTCAGTGTGTCCTGTTCAAAGGAAATCTCTCCAAGATTGAGCTAATTATAAGGCAAAAAATAGATAGCACGCTAGTTGAAAAACCATTACATAGCAAAGGAACTGGTAGAAATAAAAGCACTCGCTTTTGTTGGCTCGTTTTAAAGTCAAAATATAAATTAAAAGAAACTACAGTAAAATTTACTTATGCTTCGATCGGGAGTAGTGATTGTCATTTGGATTTCTCTTTCCACTAAACACCGCTAATGCTTTTCTTACAGGAGGCTGAAGAGGTGCTCTTTTATCAGTATGGTGAGTGAAGGTGTCCCCAGACATGAAGATATCATCATCCCCCTATATAAAACAGAAAACATCTCTCAACTGTAAATTTTAAATCACCAAAGAATTTTTTTTTCTAAAAGAAAAAGGATGAGACAAACCTGTCTATTTACTTTCTTCTTAGTTTTAGGGTAAAGGAACTTTTGGGGAAGTTGATCTTCACGCAAAATGAGGTTTTTGGTTATGGCATCCCTTCCACCTTGGGGTAAAGGCAGTGAAAACTGCACACAGCAATGAAGGCATTCGTAAAATATTTTCTCAAAAGCATATCATATTGCCAACCCAAAGAAAGACACATAAGACTGTTGCCAGACCGCATTGAATAAATAATAAATCAACAGAACCATACTCAAAATGCGACCGCTATCTTTTGCCCGTTGCTTATGCAAATGTACTTACCTTTGTACCGCGCAAAGTAATTCTTGGGCGATGGGATGCCAAAACAATTCCATTCTCACCAACAGTAACAGCTACCTTACGTAAAGTTCCTCCATTTCCACACTTGGGACAGAAAATTCTTCCGATTTCAGCAGTCACAGTATAGCAGGCATGGCACTTCAGTATCCACCTATATATATATATATATATAAAAGCATAAGAACATATGCATAAAATTTGACATGACTTAATTGAAAATGATGGTTGAAATTTGAAGAGGTAACTGACAATCACCAGTACTGAATACATGCATTAAATATGTACCTGTGCAGCTGCCGAATCTGCATTCCACCAGGTGCTAGTAATCGTAAACCCATCTGCAGAAGAACATTTTGCATGGCAAAGTCCCCGGTTACACAAGCTACACTGGACTCAGAAAAGGATCTCAACATCCAGCTCTGCTCGCTGCTAACATCATCTGCATATGATGCATCAACAGTTTCATTGGTCTGACTTGACATCTCCAACTGGTCTAATTCTTCACTGACCAGGTCCACATTATCTCCTTCAACAGCAAGATTTACATTGTCATCTGACAGAGCTTCCTCCACAGTGGTTTCAACTTCTTCGTCTTGAAGAATCCTCACTGAATCTTCTTCCAGCCTCATTTGTTTTAGGATTGAAGAAAGATCTCCATCACCCTTCTCAACTTCTGCTCGCTCAGCCTCCTCAGAAATCCCATTTTCTGAATGAACTTCTTCAACTCTTTGTTGCAAGAGCTGATCATGACCACTTGTGTTTTCAACATTGTTCTTATCTATGCTTTTTTCCATATCTTCTTGACAATCTTTCTCCACTAATGCCTCATAGTATTCCCGCCTCGCTTTCCTTCTAAGATATCTCCTATGAGTGCTTCGACTAACAGCAGGTTGCCAATCATCACTGTTATCATCAAATTGTCCCTGAGATGCATCAATCCCATGAGCCACCATCTTTTTCCCTTCGATTTTTACCTCTTTTTTCTGAGGTAAATATCGCCTAGGCCTCCTAAAACCCTGGTCGACATCCTCCTGATTCTCAGAATGTGTTTCACCCTTTCTTTGCACCAAGCCACCTTCTGAACCATTATCTGAAGAGACAATGTTCACATTTAAGTCTTTCAAAGGAAGGATTCTCGAGTTAGAGTTCAATCCATCTCCAGCTTCCCGTTCAAGTGCTTCCCACTCTTCCAAATTAGGGACATTCGAGCCCCATCCAGGCAAGTCCCTTTCAGGCAGCCTCTTTACATTAACAACATGAACAGGGGGAGGAGCATCTCTAAGATGATTTGTTCCATGAATTTGAGATTCCAACGTATATGTAAGGGCAATCAATTTGAGATCAACATCAGAAAGAGTCTGCAAGTCACCAGTTGCCCTCGCAAATTTGATAACTACAAGGTCAAATAAGACATCCAATTAACAAATGATGTAAGAATCAAAGTCACATTTTAATCATCTATTAAGATTTTACTTTTACGTAATAGCAACTTATTAAGAAGCGGAAAACAGATTGTAATGACAATAACAACCAAATGCATAATAAAAGAATAGAAATTGAAGTTAAAATTCAATACCTTTATTTAAGGCGTCAGGAGAGGGCTCCATGGAATCGATGGAGAAAGGTATAAAGGCCAGGCGGTGGCGGGAAACAGGGTCGCGAATTTCGGCGAGCACTTCGGGGACGGTAACGAACCTATCGGCGGTGTGGTTGAGCTTTTCTCCACCACCGATGATGGCGTTGGCATCCACTACGGCTACCGTTATTCCCTTCGAGGATTTGCAGCTTTCGGCGAAGAGTTGGCTTGTCGCCGGGGTTTGGTTTTGAGTTTGAGGCTTTGGCGGTTGACTGTTTAGAACGTTGCTCCAACATGATAACGGGCTTGGGTTAGGGGCGGGGGCTCCGGAGTCTTCCATGCTTTGGCTTAGTGGAGAGAAAATATAAAGAAAGTGCGAAGCTCAGAGAGTTTTATTTCGGCCAACTAAGCTCAAGAGTCTTAAACCCTAGAAAATGCAAGGAAGGGAAGCGAGGTGTACCCGAACGATGTCGTTTAATGGATGAAAAAAAAGGGAAAACAAACTTGCACATTTAGTAATTTTCTTTAGTATTTTATCATATAAAACTATTAGTCAAAGAAGAATTTGTATTTAATTTGTTGGTATTTTTTTTTTTTATATCTTCATTTCACTTCTCTTTCATTCTTACCAAACAGAGTATAAGGAGAAATAAAGAGACAATTAAGGTACAAGATGAGTAAATTCACCTTTCTTTAAAGAAAATAAAATCATTACAATGAATCACCCCAAGTAATTCAAATTTAAAAGCAAGTGGTTAAGAGAAAAAATGAGAAAAACATCCAAAAAATGGTGATCCCTACTCATAATTTAACTTTTAAATAACATATTTTATAATGAAAAAAACCAGCCAAATTCTTCTCAAACTGAAGAATTCGATTCAACAACATCAACCAAACCCTAATTTCTTTTTTTTTTTTTTTGACAGTCAGATTTATTGCCAGCATTTTCAGTTTAGAGAATTGGTAATTGTAGTTTTATGTTTCAATGTATCAGTTCTGAACTATTAAGGCAATAGAAAAAATATATATATATATATATTCAAAGCCCCCCTTAACGCATGCTTTTCAAAGAAGTGTAGAAGATTAGAATCATCCATCCAAGGCTTTAGCTAGCTGTTTTAGAGAGCTCGCGCTTTGACGATGTCAAAGCTCATTTCGCTTGCATCAGTAGCTTGCAGTTCAACTTGAACGCCGTCTAGCTCTTTCCTGAATCTATCTTTTGAGCTTGCATACAGCATTTTACTCCTCACTCTTGATGTATCGGGAGACCTATAACCAATATCATAAAATGAGTAAACTACATAGTTAATCACTTATTCGTTCACAATATATATATATATATATATATATATATTTCATTTGACCATCCAACTACGAAAAGAAATGATTTAGTCATTCACGTTATAAACATTTATTTTTTGTCGAACAACCGTTTAGATGCTGACGATTTCTTGATGTAACAATTCACCGAAACCGACATCGTTACAAGACATACTAAGTGAAATTTCAGACCCAAAAAAGGTTCATTGTACCCATATTGCGACTGAATTGTTATTTTCCTTGTTTGGATGATCTGAATAAAAATATACCAACAGTTTATCCCTATGAAATAATAGACAAAAACACAGGTTTGAATAAATATAACTATGCATCCAAAAACTTAATGTGAATGTGCATGGAAAAAAAAGGAATGTAATTGTTGAAAATATGTTAGTACCATGCAATGAAGAAAATTTTACTCTTCTGGCAATTTTCATCAGTAGTGAAATCAAAATCATAGACGGCATAACGGCACTCGTTCTGAGGTAAACTGGCAATTAGATCTTCATAAGTGTCGTTGGGTTCGCCCAACTTCTCGACCATGACTTGTTGAATGTTTTCTTCGATTTTGAAGACAATAAACCGATAACATCGCTTTGCTTTTAACTCCAAGAACTTCACCTTACATTCATCATTCACGGCCATTCCAGATGCTGAATTCGCCTGTCCATAAAAGGAAAATTTTTAATTATATGACTAAATATTTGCATCACCCCCCATCAAATATAAAACATTGCTTGAATTGATTATTGATCTATCGTGAAAATATAACCACCAGAGCTCATAGAACCCCAATGAAATATGTTATGCTTATCTATTACCACTATCTACATTAATCTCGATCGATATGATGTTCATAAAGAATCAGACAAATTTTAGCAACAAAAAACATATGATTATAAGCTTGTTTGAATTCATGTGGGGGCAAATAATAATAATAATCATAATAATAGCATCCTTAATTCTCAATGCTTTATAATTGTTTGAGGAAGAGATGCAAGAAAAAAGAAACATACCATTTTGCCACTAATGAGAGAGAAGGGGGACTTTGTCAGATGTGAAACAATGAAAAGGAAAGGGAAAGGGAGAGGGAGATGGGGAGCTCGCAAGAGGCTGAATGATCGTTGTGTAGAGTAAAAAAAAAAAAAGAAAAAGCAAAGAGATCCTTGTTACTAGGGGTTATGAGAGGTGAAAATTTGGTAGAGAAAATTGATGGTTTTGGGATTTCTTTCCTCTATGTTTGAATATATATATATATATATATATATATATATATATAATATTACGTCCACAAATTACTTTCCCATGCTTCTGTTTTGTCAAGGTGGTGGTCTATTTAATTTGCCTAAAAACTTACTATTTATATATTTATATCATATTTATTTTTATATATAAAATTTAAAATATTAATATTTATTTTATTATATTTATATTATTTTTTATATCATATAATACTTTAATTATTTTTTCGTAATAATAATCGTATTATATTTAATATTACTAAATCAGCTATAATATCCAAAGAGAAATTGTTAATATTCTTTTTTTTTTTTTTTAGTCAATCCAAATTTAGAAAAGGTTGTGGTCACGCTAGCGATAAGGATCGATGTCTCCATATCAAGGCGTTAGGCCGTTGGGGTCAAAATGCTCGAAAGTCAAATGATTTACAAACGTTTTAACGAATTCGAGCAAAAGCTTAATTTGGCCATTTGGTTGCCTAATTAAGACAATGGTTACAAACTTTTTTTTCTCAAAAACTATATTTATCTGATAATTCGAAGACCCTTTTTTTTCTCAGCCTTCAATTGTTAAATTCTAAAGCTAATTTATATTGAAAATATCGTTTTATAATTGAACCCAACGTCTTATTATATATATGCATGACCATTCCCTCGAATTTGTAGTACAAATATTAATTACTTAAAAAGTTTGAGGTCATATCAAAGCTACAGTTTACTAAAAAAAAAAAGATACTAAAAGAAGTAGAATTTAAGAGTTTATAATATAAGATTATATAATAGAATAACCCAGTTGTCAATATATCTCTTCATCAGCTTTGATGATATTATAAAAATCATTATAAAATAAGCCTTTCAAGTTTAAATCTTCCATGGCAGTGTAAGAAGGTAAATTTGATAACTGGGATATGATTAGGATACGAAACATTTACTAAAAAATAGTGTCATGTTTAAATAAAATTAATACGATTAACATAATATGTATATAATTAATTACATGCGTCACATTCATGTTTAGAGTTTTGATATGTTTAAGAATTTATATCATGTTCACAATTACATGATGTATTTACATATTTGATCCCAAAAAATACAAAACATGACAAATATACACAAGATATATGTATAAAAAAAAGTTGAAATAATCAAATCTCAAAATGAAGTTTATATGATATGAAGAAATTAAGACCTTGATTTTTTGAGAAAGTGCTTGCGCAAGGTTCTCAGAGCCTGTCTCATTACACTCTGGGCAATTTGCTTAAATACAGACAGTTAGGATTTGCTTTTATTTAGTAAACCTGACATGAAAAGAAGATTTAGAATTTCATTAATGCCAATTTGCCAATGAGGATTTTCATTACAGCCAGGAGAAACTAACAGCTTCATTGCTGTTAATGCTTTTCACACTTTCACTAGTTTTTCTCCTCCATGTTGGCCAAAGAAATAGGCAACTTTGTCTGCTTGAAAATACTGGTTAACCTTAAATTGGCCTCTCTTCCAGCTACTGTTTAATTGTTGCTTTTCAACTCCGAACTGAAACTACAGACATTTCCAACAAGTTTACTAGAGGATACTAGAGAAACTCAGAGTGACTTTGTTCCAATCTCTACGTTAGCACAAACCCGTCTGTGCCCTTATTGGGCGAACTGGGCGGATTTCTAAATTTTTGTACCTCCAGAAAGATTCACTAGTACAACAACAGATGTAAAAAAAAAAAAAAATGCGCCCTGATCATCCTCTCATCAAGTCAATATCTGTGTGAGGGTTTCTCAGATCAACCGGCTGAGATCTGTGCCAAACATTCATAGAGGGGGGAGTGAAATTTTGAGTTGAAGGTGCACTAGTTGGTGTAGTAGCTGATTTACTGCTGAGCTGGGGAACAGAATCCTTACTGCCACTTGGGCTAGCCAGTTGTTTTTTCTTGGTTTTAGGTCCCCCATAAACAAAACTGCATACCACCAGCTGCACCCAAAGTGTTTAATGCATTAGAAAATTCAGATGCAAGAAGATTCATGTCAAAGCCTCTTCTATTGACCCACAGAAACATAAAAGGTGGCTTAGACGTGTAAAGTGCAAACCTATGATACTCGGACTCAGGAATAATTGTCGGATACAAGGTATATGTCCAACACTGTACGCTCAATTTTTTTGTAAGTTTTTCTATATATTTGGAAGATCGTATTTCCATACCCAAGTCCACACATGTATCGAACACGAGTGTCAAATGGATTATTACAACACCAAGAAGGAATCATTTACGTTATAGTTTAATGTTTTCAGAGAGTGCTGGTTGGAATGATTGAGTCTAAATGGTAAGACTTGCTTGATTTTACCAAGCGCTCGACCATGCAAATCTCTGGTAGCCACACCACTGGACAATACAAGCGACAGTATCTAAAGAGCATGCATGCTACATTCGCACTGCAGGCTATACAACCATGCCAAAATCTTCTCTTACGGGACTATTTTTCAAAATGAAAAGTCGACAATAGAAATAAAGACATGAATGCTACTAAGCTCAAAATCCATAAGTAAGCATCAAAGTACAGTTATAAAGTAAAATTTAGGGCAATAAAAAGGATACCTGAACTGGGTTTGATGCAATCAACGTTGCAATCCCACCGCCTATGACATGACCATCAGGAGTAGAAAGAGAAGCACTTATGCCACCGGTTCGACTGCAGGGTCCACCATCCTCATCAAGCAAGTAAGAACCCGACAAACATAATATCTCAAAATGCCCCTAAGAAAAGCTAAAATAGATCAAGTAAGTTTCCCTCATGCGGCACAAATATCGCTGAAAGTCCAAAAGGATAAACATATAAAATGTAAAAGTCAATTGCGTTCCAAGAACTTGCTCAACGCTAATAATCATATCAAATAAATCACCATTCTTTCTTTAAATGAAAAAACAAAGGAGCACCAAGTGCCACAACCTCATATGTCACAGTAGGGGTAGAAGATGCAGGCTGACGTAGAGTTACTGAGGAAGCTGTACCACTGCCTGATAAGATGCAGACAGCCCTAGGCCTTTGTTGAGAAAAGGACAACATTTTTGCTACAATGTCCTGAAAAAGAAGATAAAAATTGCACATTCCTAAGTCAATATTTCATAATACATGCCTACGAAACTGCAGATGCTATTTGCAACTATATAATATAAGATATCAATATTAATTTGAATCATATACGGGGCACATGTCTCTTGTACACCAATTCATAAGGGCTCATGTTTACTTAAAGTGCAGACAACTCACTCTCACAGTTCAGAAGTGGAAAACTGTTGTGTCACTGCATGAAAGTTACCATTATGCAAAGATCGGTGCCCTTTTGAACAAGTTGATCGATGTTGTCTCTAAGGCTTCTTCACCACTAAATGAATGAGCCACTAAAAGCTGGTTCAGAAGAGAGCTTCCACATCAAGCTTCTCTTATTTGAAACAGCATCACATGAAAGGATAGTAAAGCAGTGGACTAGCGTGCAAATGTGCAAATTTGGTGGCCTTCATTCTTAATTCCCAATTTATATAACCTAAACAACACTTCTATTATCGGCATGCTTATAATCTCCACATACATGCACACAACTGCATCAGCAGTTAACTCCGATCTGTATTTAACTGTATTATAGTAGGATTAGTCAAGCATTGCCCATCCATCACAGTGTTATTGCTCTCAAAATTCATATGGAGGAGATCATAGTTCCACCCACATTAAATTCACAAGAATTACAAGCTCCAAACTAGAAAGCAAACATCGCAGGCTCAGTAATGCAAGATTTGTGGAAAAGACCTGTATTCGAATCATCTATCTCAGCAGCTACGCTATATTAAAAATAATCTTATGCACATATTTAGCTGCAAAAGAAGTAAATTCAAGATCACTTGTATCACGTATTAAACGTAAGATGAACCAGAATGATGTAAGCATACTTCTCCAGTTCCAATGGTGACAACATGAGGAGCAAATGCCAGCCCCGCCGAACTGTTCATCCATTCACCTATCAGAAAAAAATGAACCTTTAAAGACAAATCTAGAAACCAAGTAACATATATTGATCAACACAAGTAGTTATACAGGGAGTTTTAATTTTACTAAGCATTCAATTCCCAAAATTCTACCCTATCCCCATCATCTTTGCAATATAAGCAAATAAATTGTAGCCTAAAGCTATCAGATCACTGATAAGAGTATAAAATCAAAGCTTAAAGAGACAGCTAACTGTTTCCTACAAAAACAACTTAGCTACATTCCAATTGAAATATCAAAATCCAACAAAAATCTACCTAGGGCTGCTAATTGCTGTTTTCTCCCAGTGCCAGGAGGACGGCCTCTGTTTCTTTTTTGGCCAGAAGCATCTGATCCTGATGAGGACTTAGGCCTCGCAGGCATAGGCAAAAGTCCCAATGAAACTTGGCCTTCAGGAGCATATTTTCGAGGCCTCCCTCTCTTCTTCTTCTTTATTGGCTCGCCTGGTGACATCCCAGAGGACATACACGTGTTGATGCTATGGGGAAAACTAACATTTGTAGGCTCCCCTGCAAATGTTGATCCGACATGATTTGACTGAAGCTGAACCTGAGGGTTAGTCAAGGGCCTGAACCCTGGTTGAGAATGAAATGCTGCTATACCAGAGTGTGTTACTAATCCAGAATTTGACCCACCGCCAACCCCTCTATGAATATTATAAGGACCTGACCCGCTTGATAATGCCATAGCTTCTCTCCCATCCATGCATTTACTATTGATGAATTAATCACAATTCAATGAAGAATCACAAAAAAAAATAATGTTTTTTATAAAAGGGCTTTACCAGGGTTTTTCAACAGGTAGAGAAAATACTCTACAAAAATAAGTATATAATTTGAAATCACAGCTTCAAAGGAACCCCTTTCTTAACCCTAAATCTCCTGGAGCAGACAGAATTACGTTTCAAAGACAGGGTTTTTCAGGGGTTTCTTTTTTTACATGAGTACAAATTTAAGGAAACCCAAGAAGCTTCGATAGAAAACTAGATAAACAAGAGCAACATCAAGAGTAAAGGTTGAATCTTTTTACTCTTAAGGCAGCCATGATTAAAAGTTTAACTCTTTGAGCAACCTCCAAAACAATGCTGAGTATGTAAGACTCAAAAATCCATACGAAGTAAGAGCATTTTAAGGAGTTATTGCACTTAGAACCCTGAACTCATCTAGAGAAAAAAATCTAGCTAGGTTTTGAGAAGACAAATACAAGAACAAATAAGAGTAAAAAAAATGATGGAAAGAAAGTAAAGACAGGAAAAATTAGAGCTTTTGAATTAAAGTTGTAGGAAGAGGAAGACCCTTATATTTTGTTTTTTGTACTCAACTTTTTGAATAAAATTAATTTCTTGGGAGATTTCTTATCGTTCCACTGAGGAGTGGCAGGGGGGGGGTGTCAGTACTTTAGGAAGAGTTAGAGCGATTGGCATTGGGAGGGACAGTGAGTGGCCCACAAAAAGTGCCCAAAAACACCCTTGCAGTGTTTATGTCCTTATCAGATTGCCATTTCTTGGGGCAGTGAGCCCTTTGTTTTTCTTTTTTTTTTTTCAAAAAGAGTAGGAGTCTTCTATTGTTTCTCTGTAACACCTGTCAAGTTTGAACAAATTAAGATTATACAACATAAAATAAATAAATAAAACAGAATATAGAGTATAACATAAAAAATTAATATAAGATATATATATTTAACTATATAAAAACTTATTAATATATTAAACATAACTAATATTTAAAATATAATGAAAATATATAAAAATATGTAAACACCATGCATGTCAATTCTACTTTCTGTTCCATTTAGTGTCTGTCTGTCTAGTGATGGGTGCTTTTGCAGTTTGCTGGTTTTGGTTTTACGCAGAAAGAGTAAAGACTGAGCTAATGAGTGAGCGCAAAGACCATAACCGGGGGGAAAAGCCCAAAATATTATCCCGCGTTTCGAATAGCTTCTGGTATATAACTTAGTTGTATACAGTTGCACGGCACAAATTAGTAACTAAAACACAAAATAAAATATAATTTAATTAAAAAAATAATACAAATATAATATAAATATATTAAAATTTATATAAAATAAATTATTAATATATTAAAATTTATATAAGTATATAAATACAATTCCTATAGAATAAAAGAAAAAGAAAACATTTGCTTTTGCTAGGCCAGAGCTGTTTGTTGGAGCATCGGAAATAAAGTGGTTTTTATTTTTATTAGAACTTGAAGGTGATTCAGCATAGGCAAACCGCACTCTGCATTTTACTCAAAAAGGTAGGATTCTTGGTACAAAGGGATGACAAAACGTACACCCATTTGATGACATCTCTCACGTATCTTTGTCCAGCTTTTCCTCTTGATTAAATGGTCTACAGGTCTGAGGTACGCCTACCAAAAACCAAACACCAGAAAATGAAAATCTATGCCGAAAATGTTAATGTTAAGAGCCCATTTGAAAACTGACAAAAATCAAAGTGGGATAATCGGTTCAGTATCTCATAGACTTAAAACATTTGGCATTGTCTCTTAGGAAGTTCGAAGAAAATTTACCAGTAGAGAATCTTAAAAGCTTTAACATGTATAAAAAGGTAAAGGTCTTTTATCATCATTCATCATGTAAACATTTAGTTCCTCAATTGCCAGTTGACAGACTACCATTATGTAAAATTTTAACTTCCAATAAAGAGCTTTGAAAATGGAGCTGTCCTTATATACGAATTGGATTGACTCGCAATGCCTTCAGAGTTTAAACTAACAAATCTAATGCTAAAGATGTATATACTCTGAGAACTTATCACATTTGCATAGGATCAAAGGCAAGAAAGATACCTGAAGAATCTGAACAGCAGCAAACTTATCAACTATAGTTTTCGCTAGTGTTGGATGCAAACTAAATGGCTTTGGGGAGCAAGTAAGAGATTATGCTGACTGAACATGAGAGAATACACACACATCAGGAGCGAGCCATTGTCTATCAAATGGATAGCCAACAATGAAGCCCACCAGAGAAAGTTCATAGATATGCATACAGGCCTGACCAAAGATGATCAAGAGTTGTGACAGAGGATACCTCAAAAACGAGCTCATACCAATTGTTCCATGTATGGATATATCCACAAGGTAATTCACAAACAGAAAGCACGGCAACTGCTGTGTTACTTGTCTGATGGAACAAATACGAAATGCAACTAAAACTTGATTGTGATTGCTTGTGACCATAGATTGATTAGACAAGAGCTTTGACCCAAATAAGTCCATTATTATTACGCTGTTTAGATCCTTAAAAGGAAGACACATAACAGGACTCCTTGACAAGGAAGAAAAGAGCATACAAAGCAAAGGAATAGCAAATGGGCTTGTACGAGTCCTTAAAAGATTCCACACAGCAATGTAGCTGCATATGAGGCATACTCTCATTACGTATTAAGGTCTAATGCCAAGTAAGCAGGAAATTGAACCAAACTCACTAGGCTCTGTAAATCAGTAACCATCAGATCAACATTCGTTTTCTTCCGAATCAGAACACTGCGCAGATGTATTAAAAACAAATATAAATTGTTTTTCTAATAGTTCTGCATTTTCTAACCGATGTAATATCGTATAACTTTTCACATCATATTTTTTCCCATCAAGAAGAAAACAAAAATTTAATACTCCAAGTTCAGTAACTCAGGGATATTAAGTACCAAGTAATTGTTAACACTTAACAAGCATCACCTAATAAAGCGCTTCAGCATATTGAGATATTTGGTGATAAAGAGACAAATATTGAAGTCTATACTGAGACACTCAAAGCTTGCTCCAAAATTATGAAATAGTCGAAAAATACCCGGCATAGTGCAATATCAGCAACATATGAAAATCCCGTACTTAAAGGGAGAGGCAATTTTATTATTGAATCTAACCATTTAAGTTCATTTCACTATTTATTCAATTAAAAATTATCTTTTATTAATGTTGATATATTACTTTGATATAAAAATATTATTTCGAATCAATTTGTAACATGAAAGTATAACCTAATCAAATCGGGTCTGCCAGGCCCGGGCGGGCTGCCCAGCCACAGGTCTAGTCTACTTTCGTCGCATTTTAAGTCTATCTACTAAGTAAAGCATTCAGAAAAGAATCGACAATGCGAGGGCCTTACTGAAAGCGAAACATTTTGCTTTCGCGTCTCCCACTCTCCGCCAGCTGCCGGCTCCTAATTCGTACAAAAGACAATCACGCCATTGTTTTCTGTAAGTTAGACACCCTGCTCCCATTTTATTTTGAATGACCAGGAGTGGCAACTAGTTTGAAGAAATATTTATTCGAGTTTTTTTTTTCTTTTAGTATTGTCTTTTAATGTGATATAACTATCTAATTCTAATGTTGATTTCATTTTTTGGTAGATAGGAGTACGTCAAGCCTTTAAAGTTGTTCCAAAATTTGGTCAAAGCAATAGCATTGGAAAGAGGAAGTTGCTTGGTTTAGATGTTGGTGGAGAAGTATGTTGGACTAGCCGTCTCAGACTTCGATAATTAAAAAAAAAAAAATCTAAATGATTAAATTAGATAAAAAAAATCTAAATAAAAATTTTAAATTTTTTCGAACTACCATCCGACCTTCTAAAATAGACTTGGATTGATTTTTTTTTCTCTGTCGGAAAAATACTTTTAGTTTAATGGATCTCCGTTTGTGTCTTTTTCTTGGGCTTGGGTTGTAGCCTATATACAATGA
>JBBYHK010000023.1:15656157-15667275 GCA_038382065.1 Adansonia grandidieri | reverse complement strand
CCATTACCATATAAAAATTAAGAGACATGTATTATCTGCTTTAAGAATAAAACCTCGTGGTTTTGTTATTGAACAAAGATATTTTGTAAAAAAAGCCATAATTCATGTTCTTTTACTATAATTAATTAATGATATAAGGTTTTTTTTTCCTTAAAAAAAATAGATTTAAGTCAATTAATTTTAATATGCTAATTAACATTAATTTTCGTTCATTGACGATGGTTGGAGTTTCTCTCCCCCTCCCCAAACACTTTACTAATGCGTGTATTCGTATTATATTTGTGTATTTTATGTTATAAAAATTATATTTTATATATTTTATATTTATATAAATTTTGATAAATTCATAATTCGTATTACATAAAATTTAAAACATGTATTTTTATCTTGTCCTATTTTAATTATTTTATATATATTATATTTGTATAATTTCATCTAATATTACGTAGTCTGCCTTCACCTAATTCATCGACGCAACAACATCTATTATCTAAATCTTCCAAACCTACCGAAGGCAACTATAAGCATCATGTTTCTTACCTCCTAAATACTACGACCGTAACCATATATACCATGCATGTTGAATTCACGCAAGGAATATTTATTCAATTTTATTGTAGATAGCTGGATTGAGTTAAGCCGAGGCAATATATTTATATATTTTTATGACTATTCGAATTTAGTTCAGCTTAAAATATAGATTTTTATTATTTTACATATAAAAGTTTTCAAAAACTATCAAGATAAAAGAGGGAATGATCCTTTTTTTAAAAAAATTATATCAACTCTTAATCTTTCAAAATGAAAATTTTGGTTTTAATGTATTAAGACATCTATGCTTCTTTAAAAAAAAATCAATTTTTTTATTATTAATATTATTAACAATTTTTAAGTAAATTATCAATATTAATCAATATATATAATATACTTGTCGAGTTAGACAAATCTATACATCAAATTTTATAATCAAAGCGCAACTTTTTTTTTTTTAAATATGATATTTTTTTTGTAAATTTTTTTTTTAAAATTTAATATATCTATTCAAATTCTTTAATTTTTAAATTTAAACGAGTAACTAAACTCACCGTAAATATTGGAATATATTATATATTTACTTCAGCAAAAAAAACAAATTTTTGAGAGAAACATGTTTGGTGATTTGCACCACCTTGACACCAAACAAATTCATGTCCTTTCCAATAATTTAATGTGTATGACAACAATCAAGCAATGTTAGCTGTAGGATATCAAAATGATCAGGCGTCGACCCTTTTTCAGATCTTCATGTAATTATTTCAAGGCGACAACATATATATATATATATATATTTGTACGTGTAGCTCTTTTGTACTATTAAAAAGTCATAAAAATAAATTGAGTTTCTTTTTATTTATTTATTTTTATATTTGTAAAGTGTTCATGTGGACCAATTTTGTTTTTAATCTTACCTTATTATTATTTTATTTAAATTTTACAACCATTTGTTTGATAAGTTAAAGTTAAGTGAGTTAATTAAAAAAATTGGTTGAATTGTTTTAATTAAAAATTCAATGGTTTGTTCTATTCAAAAAAATTATATAAGTATTAGTCAATCGTTTGATTGAATCACGTTAAATCTTATTCATAAGATGTAATAAAATAATATTAGTTTAAATGACAGTGAAATAATATCAATAAAATAACATATAATCTAAAATTTAATTGATGTGAGGTAACGGTATTTAATGGACTTTCATTATAAGTAAGAATAATTAGCATGAGATAAATTCAAGTTTTAAGGCAGCAATCACATAACAAACAACCTAATCTAAAATCAATTGCTTATAGGTAAAGAATTTCAATTTGAATTAGGAACACAGACAATCCAAGATTTAATTGATATAGAATAATATCATTTTAACAAGTATCGTATTTTATTTAGGGATTACAACGATTCAGTTTTTGAATAAAAAATTATAATTAATGTATATTATTATAGTACTTTAACAATTCAGTTTATAAATTTTTAAATTTTGAAAAATTTATGGTACTTTTAAGTTTTTTACTAATTTATAAATAAATATTTTTATATTTATAAAAATTTAAAACTAATTAAAAATATCCTTAATTATAATTTTAATCAAAACTAAATTAAATTCAATAAAAATAAAATCAAACATTAACTCAAAGCGATTTTTAATTTTTTCAATTTTTTCCTTCATCCCTAACTTTATAACTTTTATTTAATTCTTAATTTCCGAATTAAAAAGAAAAAAAACAGAATGAAAGCAGATTTGAAAACGAGAGAAATGGTGGGTGAGGTGAGGGTTGAGGATCTTGTAACCGATACGAAAAGGGAAAGAGGACAAGAGTAAAGACAAGGTTCCGTGGAGGTTTTAATTGTGAAAAAGAGGGGCCCCTGTGATTGGCTCATTTGTCATCATCTATAAAATGTAATTCAACGAATCACCCCTTGTCAAATCTCTTTCCCTGTTTCTATGCTTTTTGCCTGTTGTAATTAATAATCATCCACCTCTACACCTCCTTATGTGTATAAATATATCAAAGGATTCACCAAACCCAAATAAATAAATAAATAAAAATAGAAGCACCCAAGATCCATCGATATAAAATGATTCGTCAAGGTGGATAATTTTCGTTTTACTTCAAGAAAAAGACTGATCCATGTACTTAAGGGTTTTTATTTTATTTTTTTTTCTTCAAGATTTGGAAAAATGAACTAATTTTTCAGGAAATATTATATTGAAAAATATTCGAAATAATTTTCGAAATTTATTTTTAATGAAACGAATGAATTCGAGGTAATTTGAAAACTGAGTTAATTTTTCAACTAGAATTGACACGTGAGTGTGTGAAAGTGATGATTTGTAAAGAAAGAAAAAAAATATTTGGAAGGTAATAATATTTAGAAAAAAGAGTTGTAGTATTTTTTTCTCAATTAATAGTTATTCTTTATATAACGAGAAAACATATATATATTTTTATTTTTTTAAATTTATTAATTAAATTATTATTATTTGTCTTCTAATACCAACTTAATTAGACAAGTTATATATGACTAGAAACAATTACCGCTGGGTGAAAAAAATAGTAAGTGGAAGAGAAAAATACCATAGTTTCTGATAAATGCATTAGTTTATTAAAAAAAAAAGTGCATAGTTCTGTTGGTAAATTTTGAAAATTTAAAAAAAAAACGTAACTAATCCTTGTATTATTATTTTGCTAAATTTTTTAAATAAATTTATTAATTAAATTAATATTATTTAATTTATGAAATAAAAATCAATTAATTATTTTGTAATTAATATAAATTTAGATGAAAATATGTGCATTCAATTATTTGAATTAAATTATCTACATAAATTTATTGATTTGTACTCGTTCGAAGATTAATAATAAATATAATCAATTATTACTAACTTTATCAAACTTGCCTAATAAAAACCCTTGCTTTGACGACAATAGTCAAAGGGAAAGCGCTTGTAAAGTTTTTTTTTTTTGTTTCTTAATACTATATAATATGATTAAGAATATCTTTAATTTTGTTTTAACTTAAATTTGATGTAATTTTTGAAAAACAAATTGAAAATAAAAGCTATTACTATAATGTTTAAGAAAATTTTATACATAATATACATGAAATTAAGCAAAATCACTTTCTAAATAATCAAATAAAAAATTATTATTATTCACTGACAATTAATTTTTTTTTAATTTCACAAAAAAAATTAAAAACGATTATACAATTCATTTATTTTTTAAAATATATCAATCTTTGTGGTGTTTAAACGACTATTGCTTTATAAAACAATGAAAGAGCAAGAAAATATAAGTTACATTAGATGCTTGAAAATATTTATTTTTAATATAAATTTTATAAAGAAAAACATAATAACTTTTTAAGTACGAAATATCCACATTATATAATTTTTATTTTGGGTAAAATTAATTTTAAATTTTAAAAATAATATATTTCCATTTAAGTATGATAAAGAAATTAATAAAATAATAATTTTTAATTGGATCTAAATGTAGCGATTAATTTTAATATACAAAATGTAATAATTTTCGATATATTATTTTTCAAAGGGAGACAATGGGTAGGCAATTGATTATGGACAGAATAAAGAATAGGTCATGTCGGTGGAAAATAAATAAGGGGAAAGAAATTAATTTTATTCTAATTTTTTTTTAGTTCACTAATTATTTATATATCCATAATTTGCGATCGAATCTCAACGCTTTCTTCAAAATTTTCATTTGCGAAAGTCCAAGAAAAAGAGAGAGCTCATTCTCAACACGGAAGAAAGAACTTGGACGATCCCAGATTCAAAGACAGCTTTCATTACTGATAAAAGAAATAGATATCGTAAAAGAATCAGATATACACAAATAAAAGGGAAAACATTTTAAAATTGTCTTTTTTTTTTGAAAGAATCGAGAATCTCTTCGGCTGATTCAGGTTCTTCTCAATTTTTAATTTTTAATTTTTTTTTTTGCTTTTTTAGCTCTGATTTGATTAGAGGAATTGTTTTGAAGTTACAGAGAAGTTAGAAGTTTTATGAAGCTAAGTTTCAATTGATTAAAGGGCGGGGGAAGTGAGTTGACTCGACGGAGGAACTTGCTGCTGCTGAAGGTTAAGTTACTATACTGTTTCTCCTTTCTCGTTTTGTTGTTTGGTTGCTGAGAAAGTTACTCGAAATCGAAATGTCTAATTAAACGAAATGATTCTCTTGTTTGCTTTTATTTTAGTTGAAATGAAACGGAAAATTAATCTGAGTAAAATGGCTAGGTATCAATTAGGATCAATAGTTTTATTCTAGGTTTTAGATTTCATTGAAAGAATAAAATTAAATGTGACATGTAGGATTCGAATTTTAGCTTTTGCTTCTTATTCTTTTTTTGTGGATAGTTTTGAAAGTGGCATATTTGAATACAAACTGTTATGTTGCAGGCCAATGGGGGTTTTGCTTGAAACAGCATTTAAAAAATAAAAAATAAAATAACAAAGATATTTGGTTAAGATGGGTAAAAGTTAGTGTAAAATACTTGGATGAAGCTCCTTTGTGAAGCTGAGTGCATACATTGAAACCGCACAAAAAGTTCGGTAAAATTTTGGAACCTCAGTTGATTTGCTACTGTTTGACATTCATTGATTTATTGGGATGGGCTGTGGGTGTTCGAAACTATCTGCATGTTGTTGGAGTTCAGATCTGAGCAGATCAATTCCTGAAGCTGATAATGTTGGTAAGTATGAATGGTAAGGTGGTTATTGATTATGATTATGCTAACGGAGGCTGGTTTAATACTAAATTATGTTGTTTTATAGAAAATGATGACAACGGTGAAGTTGATGGTTTGCCTGCATTCCGTGAATACTCAATTGAAACACTCAGAATGGCTACATCTGGATTTGCTGTGGAGAATATAGTTTCTGAACATGGTGAGAAGGCTCCTAACGTAGTTTACAAGGGCAACTTGGAAAATCAAAGGTGGATTGCTGTTAAACGATTTTATAGGTCCGCATGGCCTGATGCCCGGCAATTCTTGGTACGCAAATGCTGAACAGTAGTCTGTTCTTTTCAATATTTCATGCCAGTCATCCCCTAAGTTCTCATCTCTTAACTATGAAAGAACAGAGGAAAAGGAGAAGTCTCTCTATTTGCATTAGACATTGAAATTTTGAAGTTAAGTTCATTGAGGATTTTTGTCTTCTTGGTGGGATTTGTCTCTATAAGTTCAGATGCTGGTACGTTTTATGCATGTTTTGTATGTCAAATGTCTCTTATTTGTAACCTTCATGCATAGTTATTCTAACTAGAGTCTGTCCCTGCTTACTGTCATTAAATTTATTGTGTAAAATTGCTGTTATCATAGTAATTTTCTGGATTCCGATTATAAAACGCATAGCTTCTAACATCAGTTTCTATAACTTTAGGAAGAAGCAAGAGCTGTTGGTCAGCTTCGGAACCACAGATTGGCAAATTTACTTGGTTGTTGCTGTGAAGGTGATGAAAGGTTACTTGTCGCTGAATTTATGACTAATGACACATTGGCAAAACACCTATTCCATTGTGAGTTCATGTTTGGCCCCCTTGCTTCAGCTTTAGCATTTGGTTTATTTAAGTTCTTCCCTCTCCATTCAAACAGCTGCCTTATTTGGTTGAAAGAAACCTATAACTTGTTCAATATCAGTTTTAGTATGCATCTTTCCTCTCTCAAGTTGTTAGTTTCTGTTTCTTTCATTTTCTTTTTATAGTTGGATCATTAAAAAAGAAAGTTTATTTCGAAATTACCTTTATAATTGAACTTGTGTTTTTTCAGGGGAGACACAACCAATGAAATGGGCAATGCGATTAAGGGTTGCTTTGCATCTTGCAGAAGCTCTAGAATACTGTACTAGCAAAGGACGTGCCCTTTATCATGACCTAAATGCTTATAGAATTATTTTCGATGATGTAAGTATGTTATTTAAAATTCTTTTTTTCTCTATGGTTAGAAATTAGTATAACTTCATTAGTTGTTACGCATATTAATTTCAGGAGGGCAACCCTAGACTGTCCTGCTTTGGTCTGATGAAGAACAGTAGAGATGGAAAAAGTTACAGCACCAACTTGGCATTTACTCCTCCAGAGTATTTGAGGACAGGTGTTTATCCTGTTTAACAAACAATAAGCTTCTTTACATGCATGCTAATCTTTTATTTACTAGCAACATATTTGGATTTTTGATGGTTGTATTTATGGACTTGGCTGTTGAATATCCATGAAGTAACCCAATTAGGACTTTGTTAATCAAGCTGTTAAATAAGATTTTTATCAGACCTTTTTTATGACTATTTGGATTTTTCTTAGTTGCGTAATCTACCATCTCTTTATGCAATATGTTATATGTTAGTGGCTTACATATAGAGAATTACTTTTTCCTTTGTTCATGGTAGTAACTGTCATTTAGGGCATTGCAAGCTGATTTATATAACAAGCAGATTATGTAGGAGGTTTCATTTTTTAAGGTGATAACGTATAATACCATTGTGGTTGAATTTTGCTTAGAAATACTATTTGTATGACTGTAGATGTGGTAATATCTGTTGATGCTGTTAACTCTCTATTTTGGGGTTGTGTGGCTTTATGAACTTTGTTGGAATACTGTGTTTACATCCATTCCTATAATTGTATAATCATTCGGTTTTTTTTGGATTTCAGTATTCTAATTGTTCTTGTATCCACAGGAAGAGTAACACCAGAAAGTGTGATGTATAGTTTTGGCACCCTTCTGCTTGATCTTCTCAGTGGAAAACATATTCCTCCGAGTCACGTAAGTATACTAGAGACATTCTGATGCAACAAATTTCTTGCAAAATGCCTATTTCCTTGTATTATCTTTCTATGGAGTTGTCACTAATCCAGCATGAAGAAGGTATCGTGTCTTTTATTTGTATCTGTTTGAAACATGGTTCATGATTAAGAACTGTGCTTGGTAATTTTAGGATTGTAGGTTGATGTTTTTGAGGGTTTTCATTTAGAGATCCATAGTATGTGTGACAGAAATCTAAACTTTGAACAATAGTTCTAGGGAGAATTTTGTTGAAGTAATACTACAGCAATATTTTTTTTTGGGTGGATCCTTGTTAAGCTTCAGGCTGGAACCTATAAATGAAACCACATAAGCTAGTGCCTATCAAGGTGCATGCGTTTGATGGAATAGAACTTTGTAAGCAGTTCTTTTTGTTGTTATTATTGTTTTCAAAGTTCGTTCTTATGGGAATGCCACTTTGTGCTACCAAAATGAATGTTATAGTAGAAATTTTGTTACTTGGTTTTCCATATTAGGATGGTGTATTTATGATAATTGTGTTGCATCTAATATTTACTTGCATCACTTCTTTCAGGCTCTAGACCTTATACGTAACAGGAACATTCAGATGCTGATAGATTCTTGTTTGGAAGGGCAATTTTCAAATGATGATGGGACTGAGTTAGTGAGTCTAGCGTCACAATGTTTGCAAGATGAGCCCCGCGAGCGGCCGAATCCAAAGTCATTAGTTTCTGCATTAATTCCTCTTCAGAGGGACGCTGAGGTTGTTTGTCCTTCATTTCTCAAGTAAATTTATCTTATTATTTCCAAATTTTACACTTACTAAAATCATTTGTCCATATGTGGCTGCCATAGAAAGCTGTATTCTGTTCTCAAGCTTTGCTTTTCTTAAGAGGAATTATAGCTTCTTTTGATTTGGATGTTTGATCCACAAAGAGAGACAAATCCTCATTCTGTAACTTGTATGTCTTTTTCAAAGTTCATTCCATGCAAGCAAGATAGATGCAGTTGGCTATCCTAACATATACCATCATATCAACTCCAAATAGATGTAGATGCCATTTTATGTGAAGATTAATTAGGTCTTATCTTTTCTGAGGCTGAATAATACATTTCCAATGACAAGAAGTTGCTTTTTTCAATTAATTTTGAAGGTTCCTTCTCATGTATTAATGGGCATAGTTAATGGTGCTGATGCTGATTCTGTACCTCTATCACCGCTTGGGGAAGCCTGCTTAAGAATGGATTTGACTGCCATTCATGAGGTCTTAGAAAAGCTTGGATATAAAGATGATGAAGGTGCTGCTGCCGAGGTTCGTTTCTTGCCTGAAAAATGAACGTTTTATTCATATTATTTGGCCATTAAAGTTGACAAATCAAGGCTTGGCCTAGTGGCAGTTACCTCCTCCTGGGATGTATAAGGTCCAAGATTTAAATCCCCCTTTTCACCCCTGGGCTAATTAATATATGCCCCCCCAAAAGAAGACATTTGGCCTTCACTCTTGTTTCTAATTAGTCATCAGAATTCAGAAGTTCCGATTTGCTTTACGTTAATTTGTAGTTGCTGCGGCAAGGATATTGACTTTTCTATATCATGTTTATGGACGTAATTTAAATTGTCAATATAAACATATTTATTAAAGTGTTTAACATGATTTGACTTTGAAATATTTTGATCCTTCTCTTTTGTAGTTTCAGGTGGTCAATTCACTAGAATGAATCAAGATCTGACTACAACTGTTTATTGTGCTGGTGGTTAGGCTGAGATTGAGAGTCATTATTGTCAATGGAATAGAATTAGTAGTTGTAGTTAGCTTGCTGCATATATCTATACAAATAGGTGTATATACATCTATATACACATGGCATGCGTAAATGTTTGCATACTCATACATACTAATATGATCAGTTTATTAAAACATAAGCTAATTTATTATATGTGTTTGCACTTGCTTTGTCCATTGCAATGCATAGATATAACAGAATTTTGATTTGCATTATATAATTATACTAATTTGTTAATATTGCATCTCTATCTCAAAATTTCATGTAGAATGACCGCAGGTTTTATTTTATGTTGCTTATTTCGGATGTATGTTGAGTGTTTTTGTCACTGCTATTTCTATGGTTTGCAGCTTTCATTCCAGATGTGGACAGACCGAATGCAGGAAACATTGACGTCAAAGAAAAAGGGTGACGTTGCTTTTAGGCCTAAAGATTTTACCGCTGCCATTGAATGCTATACCCAGGTTAGAATTAGTTTAATCTTCTTCTCTGAATGTCGAAGATTTTACCCACCGATGTCTTCTTGCTAAGTCGGACCTTTTTTAGGAGGCCAATTGAGATAGCCAGAATTGCTTTTGTATGGTACTTTTTACAACTTTGCAATTTTTCTGCTGCTGCTCTATTATGGATTCTTATCATCTTCCAGACTGCAAAAGTGTGTCTAGGATCATATTAGTGCCATTAGTGTCCTGAAAATGATCGAGAGCAGTATTTTAGGGGGGGGGGGGAGTTGTCGATTTTGGTACTTTTTATGCAATGATTGGTGATTCTAAAAGCGTGTAAATGTTTTGTCAATTACGACATTCATAACTTAAAATTTTGAGCTGACAGTGAGTACATTCATGTCACACAGTTCATTGATGCTGGAACCATGGTTTCCCCAACAGTTTATGCACGTCGTAGTTTGTGTTACCTCATGAGTGACATGCCTCAAGAAGCCCTCAATGATGCTATGCAAGCACAAGTAGTACATCCTATTTGGCATATCCCATTCTACTTGCAAGCTGTTGCTCTATTCGCTTTAGGACAGGATGACGATGCTCAAGTTGTTCTCAGAGAGGGTTCCAGACTTGAAAATGAACAGAATACAACAACTTGACAACGATCAAAGTTTGCAATAAGTCACTCTCCAATCAACCTGAATATGGACCATCCATTGGCAAAAAACTCTGAAGTTTTCAGGTAAGAGAGGGAACAGCTTTTTTTAACCTGAAAAGAAAACCATGTGATATGATGAAACAAATATAATGTCGATCTTCTCTGTGCCTGACTGATTTGGTTTGGTTTGGTTCGGTTAATGGTCAGCTTGAAACATTTCTTTTACAAGATACTGGATATGGGTTATTTTAGGTCAGTTTGAGGGGGGCATTTGGGGGGCAACTCCATGAATCTATCCTTGTTTTCGCACTTACTGACATCTCGCAATACAATGATCTTTGGGCTAATAACTGGGGAACACATTACATATATTTGTAGAGAAGGGTTTAGTGCTTTAGAGCTGCATTCTCAAAGTCTGATTGAAGATTTGCTATGCTTGTAATTTCATGTACTGTACCACTGATTGTGGCTGTTCATCTGGAGATGAAAATGGTTTTTTTTTGTATTTTATTATTATTATTAGAAGATTGGATTAATTTCTGGTGGAGCCTATTTATTTGTATTAAATGAAAGAGGAAGTACTCCTTTTTTTCTTAAAAAAAAAATTATTTCAATGCCAGTGAGTTTTATCTTATTTTTCATGTTGTCGTCCCTCGTTCCCTCAATAAATCTGTATATTCTATAGTTAATTATTAAATCTACACCATTTTTATAAATGGTGGATGAAAAAATCGAAGCCTCATGACACGTGAGTTGATTGGAAGAAATAAAACTTGAGTTTTATATTTTGTATATTATATGAAAACATAATGTGTTTAATAAATTTAAAAATAACATAATATGACACGGAATTACATATTTAATTTATGTATCATATTTATATTTAAAATTTTAACGCATTGAATAATTTTTCATTTA
>JBBYHK010000023.1:15595134-15624545 GCA_038382065.1 Adansonia grandidieri | reverse complement strand
CCTAAGAAAAAGTGAAATACAGCAAGCTGTTATAAAAGTAGAAGTATATTTATAACATAAATAAATGTCTCATTTCTCCTCCACATGTCACCTTATTTTGGCATTAAAGAAAGAAAAAAAAACAGACAATTTGGATTTGGTTGAATCATGAACAAAAGGAAGTTGAACAAAAATCAATAGATAAGATAATGTCATGTAGGGCCATAAATAAGAAAATAATAATATTACGAACTCAAAACCATAACAGTCTTTAAGCAAAATAATAATAATAATAAGTATAGTAATAATGACGAGGATGGTTTTGCATAATTTGCATTTCCTTGGGGTGTAAGCTTGTTGAGTAAGTGATGGGTGAAAAAAAAAAGAGAAAAACGGAAATAATAATAATAATAATGATGATTAATGCAATCATTGATGTTCTGTCATTAGGTGTGGGAGAGTATCATGAGGAGGGATAATCCCAAAAAAGAACCAAAAAATCTCAAAATCAAAGTCACAACTGGGACTGGGAGTCTGGGACAATGCCAATGCCTGTCTGCCTGCTATACGAAGTAATGTCTAATTGAGAGGCAAAAGACAATAATCACTCTTCCCATCCCCCAATGCCATGTATGAGCAAATTTATCAAAAGAGTGACCCCTCAAAAACCATGGTGGCCCCTTTTTTCTTAGGTTGCCCTTCCCCTCCCTGCCTGCCTGTCCCCTGCTATCTTGTGCCCCTCAACCCTTCCTTTTTTAATCTCCGTAAGACTGCAAAAACAACAATACTAAAACCCCCCATCCATGCCCCCCCCCCCCCCAAAAAAAACCAGGTTATTTGTTGGCTTCATTTCCTCACAATCAAATCCCCCCGCATCAACCCAAAGACAAAAACCCAAACCCAAACGAACAGAACAAAAAACAATCTGATCTTTGATCTTTCGCTTTTTCTTACATTAAATGCTCCCATTCAGACAGCGGGTCATGCCTTATACTTGAATTCTCACACAACTAGCCAGCTTTAATTTTTTTTTTTTTAATTTTCTCGTGTTCTCTGCCGTTTGTGAATTGTGATAGGTAACCATCACTGACAACGATGCTGTTGTTAAACTAAAAGACAAAAAGAATTACAGGCAAAATATATATATATAAAAAATTCAATTAATGGCAACAACGACGACTACAGCAACGTCAATTTCTACAAAAGCAGCTGCTGCTGCTCAGCTCAAAGTCCAAGTGCAACCCATCAAGCCCAAACGCCGCAAGTGTAAAGAAATCACCATTTCTTCCTCTGCCTCCACGGCGGCTGCTGCTGCTGCTACTACGAACAGCTACTCAGATTCGAGTTTTCCAGGAGTTTTGTCGCGGAAAGTTGATGCGCCCACCGTTGTATCCCCTGATAGTTCTTGGTGCTGCCCTGCTTCTAAACCCCTTCCCACTCCCCCACCTCCTCCTCCTTCTCCTCCCCCGCTTCCGACGCAAGCCCGACGTCTTTCGGACCAGGGTTTAAACGATTCTTTGTTGGGTTTCAAGATCCGGTATTATCCGGGCAGTGTATCACCCGTCATGGACTTCACGGGCGGGACAACGCTCTCGAACGGCCACTCTGCCTGGAGTTTGACTAAATTCAACTCTGCCCTCACGGCGGGTCTTTTAAACCCGATGTCCCCGCCGCCTCTACCGGACAAGACTCGATCCAGTCCGACCCTTTTCGAAATGATGGCTAGCGAGCCCGATATCCAACCAAGAAACCAAAGCCAAAACCAAGCTCAGATCCAAGTACCCATTTCAGCTCCAAGACAAAACCAGCCCCTGCCTGTCATTGATAAGCAGGCATTGACCATGCAACGAATTTCTGATCTTTTGTCGAGCCGGAGCCCTGGGAACCAGTTTAACGACCCGAGTTCGAGTGACATAAAACTGACATTGAGTTCCAAGGATGGGATTAGTGTGTCAATGAACGTACACAGGCAAATACTGGTGGCTCACAGTAGGTTTTTCGCAGTGAAGTTATCGGATCGATGGGTAACGCAGCAGGGGAATGGATCAGGTGAGCCGTACATTGTGGAAATAGCAGATTGTGATGATGTGGAGGTTTATATAGAGACTTTGAGATTGATGTATTGTAAAGATTTGAGGAAGAAGCTAATGAGAGAGGACGTTTCTAAGGTTCTTGGAATTTTAAAGGTAAAAGTTTTATTTACCATTTTAAACTCTGAATTTGTGAAATAGATTGGAAGAAGTCGGAAAATTGTGTTCTGCAATCTTTAATTGTAATTTTGTTTCGAAGCAAGTAAAGGAAATATGGTGTTTTTGAGTATATTTTTTGAATGTTGAAGTGGATTTTTTTTTTTTGATGGTCAGGTTTCTGCAGCAATTGGATTTGATGCTGGGGTTCTTTCTTGTTTGGAGTACTTGGAAGCCGCTCCTTGGACTGAGGATGAAGAAGAAAAAGTGGCCTCTTTATTGGCGGAGCTCCACCTCGAAAATGTTGGAGCAGGGGAAGTTTTGAAGAGGCTTTCAGTTGAAGTTAGTAACGGAATTGATGAGGCTGGCGATAATGAAGAAGTGCTTCTCAAGCTTTTGCATCTGGTTCTTGAGGGCAAAGATGAGAAGGCCAGGCGTGAAATGAAAGAATTGGTCTTGAAGATGCTTCGGGAGAATTCGTCTCAGAACGATCTCCGGAAAGAGTCTCTATACTCCGCTTGTGATGGCTGTCTGGAACTGCTCCGACACCATTTTCTCCGAGCAGCTTCGTCTGATTTGCGGGATGTGAGTCAGATTGCAAGACAAGCAGATAATTTGCACTGGATTCTGGATATTTTGATTGATAGGCAAATTGCTGAGGATTTTCTAAAATCATGGGCATCTCAATCTGAATTATCTGATTCTCATTCTAAAGTTCCAGCTATCCATAGGTACGAGGTCAGCCGAGTGACTGCAAGGCTATTTGTAGGAATTGGAAAGGGGCAGTTATTGGCATCAAAGGAAACAAGGTGCTTGCTTTTACAAACATGGTTGGTGCCATTTTATGATGATTTCGGGTGGATGAGGAGGGCATCGAAAGGCCTCGATAGACATTTAATCGAGGATGGTCTTAGTAACACAATTCTCACTTTGCCTCTGGCTTGGCAGCAGGACATTTTGCTTGCTTGGTTTGATAGATTTTTGAACTCCGGGGAAGATTGTCCCAACATTCAAAGAGGTTTCGAAGTTTGGTGGAGGAGGACTTTCTGGCGACGAAGTGGTGAACAAGAACTACCCAGGGAATTACAAGTTACAACTCCAGCCATTGAGAACTCATAAGGTTCCTATTCCTGTGCTGCTGAACTGCGTTGGTACTTTACACTAATGGCTCAATTTTTCATCATCTTCCTCTCTAAACCGGGGCTCATGATTGTTTGGTGGAGGAATTGAGTTCCCATAGCTGGATAATGTGTTTGTTTGACTTAAAATGTAACCAGGTTTAGTCTGGAAGAAGATAACATCCTTCAGGTTGAACTTTCTTATGTTGAAAATAAACTATATTGAAATCAGTTATTATTTTATCTCATTCACTGAAATATTTGATTTGTTAAACTGTATTGAACTCAGTTATTGTTTTTATCTCATTCCACTGAAATATTTGATTTGATTTGTTTTTCTATGTCTTGGAGGGTCATATGTTTGAACTAGTATCTGTCACTACAACTTACCATTTTTCTTTCACACGTTTAACCCAATACCACATATCCGTATTCAGTACTCAAACTCTAATTTTCTTTCACCTATGTCCAAAATATATTCGTATCTAATATTTACACCCAAGATCATATATCCAAATCCATCGCTCACACCTCAAGTAACATGCGTGTAAATTAGACTTCAACCAAAAGAAAACAGTTTTGTTCAGCCAGGATAGTGGTAGGTATACGCCTTAGATCAGTGGATTGGCTTTTCTAGTTGCACGGTCAAGGTAAGGAAACTTCAAAAATCTTATTGGATATTAGTAGACGTCGGACTTAGACTTGTCCACGGGCTAACTTGACCATCCAAATCTGAAAGCCCGCATAATATTTTGAGAATTCAATGCAACAAAGCTTAGATAACATGGGAAAAAACAAAATAGATATCTCAAGCACTCGGTGCAATAAAACACCACAAAATGTCAAATATTAACTAGGGCAAAGAAAACATTGTTTCTAAATTCCCATAACATTGAAAGCATAAGACAGGTAATTCTATGAACTCAAAATGCCAATAAACCTAAACCGACAAAACTATCCGCCTTGAAAATCATCTCTCTCAAAGAAGACCTGAACTGCCAGCAGGTCCAGCACCACCATAACCACCACCTCCACGACCAAAAGCAGGCCTTGCACCAGGGCCCTGAGTGTTCACAAGTAAGAAATCATATCAGCCTTTCGATTATAAGAAAAAATAACCTCATTTGATATGGTGGCCTCAAGAAAACTGAAAAAACAAAGAAAAATTGTTCACGCAATTATATGAAAATTACATTCTTCAAAGTGAAATAACATGAACCTATTTTGCACAAATCTATTTCCAAAAGGTTTTTAGGCAGGGAGAAATGAAATTAACTGGCTGAAAGAACCATTTATAGCATAGCGAGATCAACACTCACAGCTTATAATAAGCAACTCATAGGCACTAACAACTCAGCTACAAAGCTTATTTTATCGAATTTGAAACGAAGCCAATTTAACAGAACATGTAAATACCAAAAAGCAAACAAATAATTCCACAATTGATCAAAACTAAGAGAACCAAGAATATTTTAAAAACCTTAAATCTTATACACACATGCCAAACTTTGTTAACGATAAACTTAATCAAGTGATAAGTGACAACAAAGAAACAGAACAAGATAATGTATCTCATCTGTTCATATAAAAAAAGTTTCAAAATTATTCAAAAGCAACATTACCCTGAATGAAGGCTGATAATCAGCAGGAGCTCCTCCCTTGTCACCAAATTCACCGCCACCTCGTGGACCACCACGATAGCCATCTCTGTCACCAAATCTCCTCTCACCGTCGCCAAAGCGTGAAGGACCACTGATTCATAACCAACAGAAATATTAACAAAGCAAGAAATTTTCATCAACCCCATATATTAAAAAAAAATCATTTTTATGAGATAAATGAGCAAACAAAACTGAAACTATTACCGTGGGCGGTCACCAGGAGGGCCCATGGGACGGCCAGGAGGCTTAGCTTGTTTCTTCAAAGTAGCGGGAACAATCTCAGAAGGGAGATTAAGATAAGTCCTTAAGAACTCAATGCCGTCATTGGTGAGGTACCAGTAATAATGCATCCAAGCAAAAGTTTCACGCACATATTCCTTTGACTTGAAGCTTTGCATCAGCTTTATTACTTGAAGATTTGGAACGTCAATTTCTGGGTGCTTTGCCAAGTTATAATCTTTCTTTGCATAGCAAACGCCCTCTAGTAAAATAAAGTAACAAAATAAAAAAAAAAAAACCCAAATCTTAAATCCAAAGATCCAAATCAAATATTAAAAAGAAATTGAAATTGATATGGGATTTATCACTTATCTACCTTGGAAGAGGTACTTGGAGATCTCACGGCGGTTCTTCTCTGGGATGATCTAAGGATTAAAAAAAAAAAAAAACATATCAAAGACATTTTCATGCAAACATTTTCTTAGAAACCAAACAAAGAGTTAAAAAGAAACAAGAGAGACAATTACCATGGTTTCGATGAGATCAGGAGGCAGCAGCTAAATCACTGCAGAACAGCATATAACAAAAAAAAAGAAACCCTAGTTTAGGGTATGTGCGTTTTTTTTATACTGATGGTGCTTTTAGTTGTTTCTTCTTTGATTTGGGCTTATTGGCTACAATCACAAAAAATGGGCTCAAGTTCCCATTTGATAATTAAGATAAAGTTGGGCTCAATTAAAAGGGCCCAACTATGAGCTATGATCCATAAAGCAATAAGCATCAACTTTTTCTTTTCCTTTTTTTTTTTTCTAAATTTTATTTGACAATAGAATTAAGTTGTTTGTTGATAAAATGAAAAAATTAAGTAATAAAATTTTAGCAAAAATTTTTTAAGTATTGAATTTATATTATAAAAATTATTTGGTATATTATCAAAAATTCAGTATAAAATATAATTATGTTGTTTGATAATCGTTATGATTCAATTTTGAAACTTATTAATTCCATGATTATTGATTTTAATAACATTTTATATTATTCTAGATAGTTTTGGATAAAAATTAAAAGTTTAATTTAAATATTTATCTTTTATAATTAAAAAAATAGATAATTTAATTTAAATGTAATTTTTTAAAAAATAAAATTGACTTACATTAAGTGATAAGTAACTCTTTACTTACTTATCATATTCAATATTTTTTTATTAAAAACTTTTAATTAAATAACATTTAACATATGTTGTTAAACATATTGAAACAAATGCAACTAGAAATGAATGGATGATGAGGAGTTAGGACATACTTGCTCCCGTGCCAATAATTTTTTAGCTTAGTGATTAGAAGTGCGTTAGAGTTAATATGTAAACTCGAATTCGATTCTAAGCATTTTCAATTTATCCAAAAAAAGACATACTTTCCCTTCTTAACTAAATTATGGATTAAATTAAAAATAAAAAAATAATTAATCTCACATTAAATTAACCCCTTTTTTTCTTTGTAAGTTAAGTCATGCTAACTTTTTCTGTTCACCAAATCTTGATTTCTAGATGACATCATACAAGACAATATCTATTACGACTATTCCCATACCCTTAATTACGTAAATATATAGCTTAAAATATTTTTTAAAAAAACAAAGTTTTGAATTATTTTATTTTTAAATAAATTTTTATATTTTTATTACACTCAAATAAAATTTTTAATTACAGAACGGAGATTCAATATAACATCAAAAGCAAATTCTTGTTTATGTTTGTTTGTGAATGAATTGGTGAATACTATAAAATATAAATAGAACACAAACTTTTACATTTTCTAAACAATAATTTAGAACTAAAAAGAATCATTGGCTTATAAATAAATAATTAAGAAAAAGAAAAGTCGTGAATTCTCAATAGAATGAACAAGTGATTGATCACGCTGATGCATATATAGTTATGAAAAAACAAAACAAGAACATAATGAACTTTCAATTCGTAGAAAAGTAATAGTAATAAAAAGCCAAAATTGCAAAAAAAAAAAAAAAAAAAAAAAAGGAGTCTATTTGACTGACTTGAACGTTCCAACGTCAACGATGAACTTTCAAGAATATATATATATATATATATGTATATGTACATGGTAAATAAAGAATTATAATTAAGTGATTTTCCTTTTCCAATGAAAATATTACATTCATTAAATTAATAATAATAAATAAAATTAATTATTGCCTCTAAAACGATTTTATTAACGTAAATAAAGTTTTACCTTTTTTTTTTTTTTTACATTTTTTTAGTAATATTTTATATTTAGATAAGATTTATAAAGTACCAAATATAAACCCTTTTATTTATTTATGTTTTTTTTTCTCCTATTTGTTTTGTACTTATCCATTTATACATCTTGATTGATTGCCCCCACAATTTGCGTCTATCGGTGGTTTTTATTGAATTATTGCTTGTTCTTTCAAGTCTTGGATACAGCTGCCATTTTCAACCGCAAATGAAGGTGAGGTTCCCTTCCCTTAGATCTATTCTCCTCTCAGTTTCTTACCAAGAAATTGAATCTTTCCTTAATTAGTTTTGATCTTTCATCGATCAATCTTGTAACATCAATCATCTTTTGTTTATTCATATTATTCTGGTCTTTCTGAAATATATAAATAGAATATATATAAAAAAAAAAAAAACAATCTTTGATTGTGTTTCTCTTTGATTCTTGTTTGATTTTTCATGGTCTTTAAATCCCACCTTTTTGTTTTCATTTTTGTTACAGAAAGTTGTCTTGAAATTGGATTTAAATGACAACAAAGAGAAACAGAAAGCCATGAAAGCGGTTTCTGGTCTGTCAGGTACTTCCTTAACCTAACCATCTCTTTTTCTTTTTTTTTTTAATTTGATCAAATAATTTGTTGCCTTTTGTTCTGTAATATGTTGTTAATGTCAGTTACTTGCCTTTGTTCTGAAATGTTTTTGTAGGTATTGATTCAATTTCCATTGACATGAAAGGTAAGAAGTTAACAGTGATCGGCGACGTTGACCCGCTTGACGTGGTGAGCAAGTTAAAGAAACAATGGCACGCGGAGATTTTAACGGTAGGGCCAGCGAAAGAAGAGAAAAAAGATGGAGGAGGAGCCAAGAAAGATGAGGGAAAGAAAGACGAAGGTCGCAAGAAAGATGACGATAAAAAGAAAGAAAGTGAGCAGATTGCCGAGCTTGTTAAGGCTTACGAGGCCTATAATCCTCACATGACCGCATATTATCGGGTAGTAAGTACAGAAGAGAATCCGAATTCATGTGTTATCTGCTGAATTCCGAAAGATACAACACAAGGATTTGGAACATCATCGCAGAATCCCAGACAAACGGTTTTCTAAGTCTGATGCTTATATTAGTTTGATAATACAAGGTTTGATATTTTATGTTGTCGTCCTTTAAAGGACGTGCTGTAAAAATTATAGAGAAAGTGAATAGCATTTTGATCAATTTAATGTAGAGCTTGTTTCTTGAAATACTTAGGGGTCATTTGGTTAATTAAATCCAGAATTGCCAACCATTTTCATTAATAGCAGTTCAGGAATTGGGGATTCAAAAAGAATACCGACACTGCATCTGATAGAATTTCTAATAGATGAATGAATTACATTGGATGGTGATGAATTTGATGATGCAGGGAGAGTATTTTCCTATTTGGCCGTATTGCCAATTTGCAACTTTTAATAATCAACTAATCCACTTTATTAAAATACCAAGAACAGATATCTTTGAACTCTACGATTTTTGTCTAAATTAAACGCTATGGGCCATTCATCAATCATCAGTCTGTAACTGTAAGACAAGGTGAAACCGAATCGCTTTGCAGCCATGGGAATGACTGTACAATGACCGCGTGATGCGCAAAATCGGCCACTGATCTGACGCTAATGCATCTCACTAGATCTATTAGGCAGAATAGTGGAACTATCATTCACACCAGCAGTTCCAGGCACTGCATTATTTGGCATTTGAGGGACAGCGGCATTCCTTCTACTCGTGAAAAGTGCCTGGACATGGGTGAAATTTGCCTGTGGCCTTGCAGCTTGTGTTGACTGGGTCGGTTGAATCATTAACTGGCTAACACCCGGAGGATAGGTTCGACCTGAGAGGCTTCCCCGCATTCGTCCTGAAGGGCGCCAATTCTGCTCAGATACCAAATCAGCCGAGGTATTAGTTCTTGATGTTGCTGGCAGTGATCCACCCATGTTCAGTCTCTGCTCCACAGCTGAAGCCCTGCTCCCACCAAGATTTCCAGTATAAGGAGGAGCCGGTCCTGATGTTTGAGTTTGAACTGCCATCATCGAAGGCTGTCTAGCCATTTGGATAGCTCTGTGGCCAGCAGCCGTGAATCTGGTAGGATTGCTATTCACATTGGCCGCTGTGTGGCCCATCCTAACTTGTGCAGCTCCTTGTTGAGCCTGTGTCCATAGCATAGGTGACGGAGACTGAATCAAGCCTGGAGATGGGCTGCTTGTTTGAGACAAAGTCATGTTCAATGCTTGCTGCAGGTGTAGGTTCCACTGGTATTCTGCCAGAAGCCCAGAAGATGCTCTGTATGAACCTGGAAGTTGACTTGAAGCTGCAACACCATCTTGTTGCACTGCCTGACCAGCAACAAATGAACGTTCTTGCTGATTCGCATTGAAAAGATTATACCAAAAAAATTAGCACTAAAGGTTAGAAAAATAGCATAAACAAGACAGAACACATATTAATAATAATAGAATGATGTTACAAAGAAAATGAAGCCATATCTGGCACCTGATGTGGAATTGCAGGGGATCTAGAAAACTGCAGCTGCTTCTCCATATCATTGGAGACTCTACTGAAACCATTCGAGGAACGTGACATCAACTGGTTGACCTGGGGAGGAAGTAGGGAACCATTTGTGCTCAACGTATTCATATTATTTCTTGACCTATGTTGTGATGTTAGAGTCTTAGACAAAGCTCGGCGAGCCTGAGTTGCAATTGGTGTTCTGTTTATATGTCTGGGTACGTGCTGCAGCCCTCCACACTCATGATTTGACATTGAATTTATCAATTGTGATTGCTCTAACTGCAAATTACTTGCAGCAGAAACTTGGTTTTGAATCCCAAGGGTAGTAAGGTTAGCATTAACACGGGCATCAGCTTGATTAGGTGCTGGAGAAATACCATAAGAAAACATTGGTGATACTGTAGAATTTAAAGTAGACTCAGATCTGCCACCAACTACATCTGTCCTAGCAGAGGAGGTGCCAAGCCCATGATTTACGTGAAGTCCAGACCAAAAATCATCCTCCATATGAGAAGCAACATTTTGATTAGCTCCAACCATATTATTTAATTCTGTTGTTATGGTTAAATTTGAAGCAGCAGACTGGCTTTGAAGATCAGCTACAGGGGGCTTCCTGTCTTCAATTTCAATAGTTTCCATTGCATCCACCTCGTCATCATCCTGAGTAAGATCCAGAACAATCGCAACGCCCTTAGCAGATCCTGGCTGCTCAAACCCATCTTTCTCGCAATTAAGGATCTTATCATGCAACTCATCTATGTCATCATTAACAGCTTTCCATGATCCATCTGCAGTGATAATCACATCAGACACATCCTCAGCCACATCTTTAAGAATCTGAGGACAAACCAAAAAATTTTTAATAGACATTAAGTAAGGAGATATCAGAAAGGCAAAGACAACTACTTAGCAACTTGCCTTAGCCATATCTTGATCAACACGGATGTCAGTGTAGCATACATGCTGATTGCAATGTGGGCAGCGCCAGGATGGTCTTCTAGAATTTATGTCAACATAGTTATTGAAATCAAAGCACTACAGCAAACAGAATTCAAAGAAAGTATAGTAAGCATCAGGAGCAAGAAGAGACAGATCACCATGTGAATAGCAGCAAGATATTACAAGTGAGGAACAGTTCCGTGAATTATACGTAGGTATCAAATTCATCTATTATAGTTACTTAAAATACTTTGAGGTCCTTCTCATCGGGAGAAACAAGAAAAAGGATAGGTTGAAGATCCTGCCAATTTCTGACCCCAAAATCACAGAACCAAATATTTATATATATATATATATATATATATTCTAAATTAGGCCTTAAACCCTTCCATGTGTCTGGAGAAACTGAACCATCTATGCAATTAGAATCTGAGCAAAATTGCAAGCCCTGTATTAGAGCACTTAAAAGCACATGCTATAATTATAATAGTTACAGAGATGTCGAAGCAAAAGTTTAAAGGCACTAAAAATTCACCATTAGGAACTCAGCATTTTGTCACATAATATCCCAAGGGATGTACTGTAAAATTTCTTCAACAGGTCATGATTAATATGAAAATACCTCAGGAAACACTCACCTGAAGATGCTTACATGCATGCCCTTTGACAGGAAATTTGATGCGTGCTTTGCTATTGAAGATAAAGAGAGAGAGAATCAACAGAACTTCGATAATAAATGGAACATAATGTCAAAACTAGCAACTCTTAGTCCTCAAGAAAAATAAATCTATAAACAATTTATAAGACATTTACAAACTCAAGAATAAAATATTAGCAATCAATCAAAAAATAATAATCGAACATTAGAATCAAGACAGCATAATGAAGAAAGAATAAAACTGATTAATTGAATGCATTGTCTACTCAAAGTTTTGAGATGAATGAAAAATTAAAGGATATAAATACATGAATGCAAAATAAAGGTAGAAGACATATCACAAAAGTCTCATTTCAAATATGTGTTCAAATTTTATATATATATAAAAAAAGGCATTAAACAAAAGTCATGTGCACATATTAACTTCGCCTTTCTTTTGATTATGCTTGCAATAAATAACATCATGTAAGAAAATTAACAATAAGGGTGCTAATTGATAAAGGTCCTCTACCCCCCATAACAACAAATATGCATGAATGTCTGATAAATTTGCATGCTACGCGCTAATAATCTTAAATTTTCATTTAAAACAAAAAATCCAATTACAATATATATATATATATAGGAGTTAATTTAAATTTGGAATAATGTTTATGTCGTATGATTCATGTGCAATTGCATGAAGGGAAAAATCTAGTATGACAAAGATAAGTATCATGGCTTACCTTATGGGACACTTGAGTGATATCCGTGATGACCCTTCAATTATATCAGAATCGTCTATGCCAAAAGAAAAGGCCAAAAATTAACAATTTGAAACTCAATATAACAGCATGAGATCATAGGGATACTACAGAAAGTTCTATTCAATTATTTCTCCTTAAACATACCTGAATCTGCCGCAACATCACCAGATTGAATATAATCAGGTAGCATCGAAGTGTCAGGTAAAGACTCCATGCTCATGAAGGCAACCACTATGATGTAATGACCTTTTTCAATAATTAGTCTCTGTCAGCAAGCTCATCAATAAAATCAGGATGATTAGACAAAAAAAGACGCATGTTCATGTCATACCCCAGAACTGGCCCACAGCTTGGAGAAGGTTTGTCCCATATTTCAACATTGCAGTCACATTTGTTGGCATTTGAGGTCCCATGTCCTAATAGAGGAAACAGAGGAGTAAAACATTGACAATGTTATTTGCACCTTATGCAGTCTTAGAGATAATCAATAAGTAAAATAATTGACAAGAAAACAAACCATTAGAACATTGGTTCTTCTCTCCACTCCCTTCCCATTTACTAGAAAGCTGCAGAAGATTTTTTTTAAAAAAATGATCAGAGAAGATCTAAAATGACCATCAAGACATTATACAAAGAGAAAAGTGGAAGAGAAAATGATCCATACTTCACTTCTTGTGGACTTATAATACACGCACATGTCTCTATCTTATCTTTTTCGGCTACAAATAACCACTGCAAGGGAAACGGAAGAAAGAAATACAAAGTAAAATGCATAACAATTTCCATAATCAATGTCTTCAATTTTGGGTCTAAAGGGAAAGAACTGAAGAAACGGTAAACACTGAAGAAGGCAAAGTCTACAACAGGATGTATTAATTTGTTGTGAGGAACCCTTTTCTTTCAAAAGCATCAGCCCTTGCAAAAAAGAAGTGCTTACAATTTTCTCAGGAGGAAAATGTTCTGTATCCTTTGATATATAAAAATCAATCACATGTGCCCCATATCCAGGCTGCAATGCAAAAAACAACATTAAAACGTGCTCACAAGAGTATAAAAATAGGGTCTAAAATGATAAAAGAAACTACCTTAGCTTCAAGAGAAGCAAGAATCTTCCCCATCTTCATTAATGGATAGAACCTAAATGGTGGGAGAAGTTTCAAATTATTCCTTAGCAATAGCAGCAAAAAAGTACATATAAATATATAATATTTTCAACATCCAAATTCAAAGTGATGTTCTAATAACAAGTTTGACAATCAACACCTGAAACTTTAAGAGCTTGACAACCTGACACATCTTTACCTCCAATTGGTGCACATACTTATATAAATACATACAAGCATATAAATATAGAGATATTAATTACACAAAAACATCGAATAAACAGACAACAATGGCATGAACCATTATTGTATAATTATTAACATAATACTGGCACCAGCCATGCTCATGGAGGGCGAAAGGGGGGAAAAAAACCTAAAGAGGAGACTTGGGTTCCAGGCCATAATATATCAGTACCAGCACTTGATATCCGAGTAAAATTTCTGAAGGTCACATAAGATAACAATGGCAGTTTAGAAACCAGCAGCAATATCTTCACTATCTTGCTTTGACAGAAATGAAAAACGGCAAAAACTAAAATTTGACATTAAACATAGTTTCTCTGCGGTGGCCCAGCTAAATTCCATCATCTTTTGGCAGGTATCATTTTGAACAAGGTATTAAAAATGGAAATGGAAATATCATTATTCTTGTAAATAAAATAAACTGCCAAAGCCCCTACCTTGACTTAACAGCCAAAATAGTTGAAAGTGAATCATCCAGTCCATTGCTAATATCTCTATTGCTGCAGAAGCAACTGCCCACCTAGATATGCAGAGAAACTACAATTAGCAACATGAAAGGTTACATATAACTAAACGGAGTCTAGTTAATTGGTTTCCTCTAGCTTGTTAAAGCAGTGGTTATGAAGCCCAAGGTCAGAGGCTCAAACCTCTAGAAAGGCTTAGGAGTGATTACTATTTTTCATGTAGCAACTTCAGAGAACTAAGAGGTGTGTGTGTGTGTGTGTGTGAGAGAGAGAGAGAGAGAGAGAAGAAAGGCATTAGTTAGGAACCAAACCTCATCGGCAAGAGTAAAAAGTTCTTGACTCTCTTTATCCGAAAACCAGCTCATCTTACAGGCATTCTATAATGTAAACGCAAAGTCATCAAGAAGTTGAGCATAAAAGCATATACTTCAATTAGTAATTCAAGACATGCTAATAGATGATTCAGAGTTAAGGGGGGAAAAAAAAAGAAATGTGAAAAAATTTAAGGCAGGATTGAACAAATATTAAGTGGAATAATCTTCCGCTAAACATAGATACTAATACACATACAGACATGCAGGCAAACATGTACACATGCACAAGCAATATAAAAGAATGAATAGAAGTAAACTGAATGGTGAAAATCTAGAAAGACTATAACTCTGTAATGCATGACACTCCAGAGTTATGAGAAAGAGAATATGAAACCAAACAAGTCTTCTATATCAGGGATCCCTATGTTGTCTTAAATTACAAAAATCAAATAACATTTGAAAAGAAAAATTAAACATAGAGGATATTATAATACATCTGTTTTAGCCAAATATAATGGTAAATAACAACTATAAAAAGAATTAGCTTCAATAATCGAAATAAGAGAAAAATGTGCATCACATGCACAGTTGTAGACCATTAGTTAAGGCACTGGTGAAGATTCACCTGACTACACAACTAGCAACAAAGATCTATATAGATGAGCATATTCAGAAGTACCTTAACTGATATCATCAACATCATAATAGCTGCTTGTAAGGAGAGATCATTTCTGCGTTGGCATATCTATAAATCAAAGAAACTTATATGAAATATGCTTATATACAGATTATTTGCATAGACAAAACATAATACCATAAATTCCATGCATTAGCTGAAATAAAAACAATTATCATCAGACAGATGGAATGGAAGGAGTAAAAAAACCTATCGGCAGTTCCTTCTAGTAAATACTTGCAACCAAAAAAAGGTTAGTGCTTAACATTCAAGGGAATGCAACAAAAGCCATACTTGTTTCAACAGTAAAGGTAATTCTTGCGCTTTGGCAGGAACCTCATTGTTGGCAATCGCATAATCAATGCCTCTGTACATTTCGAACAAATCCAGTCACATATCTATAAAAATAAATATTATGAAATGAAGAGTATCAATAAGATCCAATTGTGTTCAAGCGGAACCAAATGATATCAGACAATGGAAAAGAATCAACTAACACATGCAAAAATAACTTCCATTTTTTGAAATTTGGACACAACAAAAGAATCAACCGCTATAATTCTCCACAATCCCAACCCCTCTAGCATACTTGACAAACCCAAATGTAAAAACACATTCACATGGACAATCAAATATTAATTAACTCAATTAATTATCAGTTTTTTCTTTTCCGAAACCTACAGTAAAGACAAGGGAAACTAAAGCAAAATGAAGGGACGAAAAGAGAACTAACAATCCATATCTTTGGATTTTTTTGGGGGGGGGGGGTAGACCAAAAATAGCAATACATTATTAATTTACCGATCTATATCTATATATACTATATATAAAATTCTTGCATTATCAATTTATCTATCTATATTTATCTATATTCATAATATGCATAAATTCTTTTGACTGAGTTGGTGTCACTCAGTTGCAAACACCAACTCAATCAGAAAAAAAATATATTTAAGTTTTTTAATTTTTAAAATATAAACTCACTAAAAATTAACTATACACTTAAAAACTATTTTTCAAAAATTTTAATTTATTTTCTTTTAAAATATAATAATTTGAAAAAAAAATAATCCAGAAAGTGGGTGTTATAAATTTTAAGTCTATATAAGAAAAGTGCCTGGCGAGAGAGAGGCAGAGGTTGAAGAACTCCGAGCTCTGATGCTGGCAACCAGGCTGAGTATGAGTAGCCAATTGCTCAGCCACTGCCGTCACTCGAAACGAGTTCACCAACGACGCCGATATATGCTGCCCTGCTCCTAGGGCAGAAGCCGTTGCCGCCGCCGGCGGAATCACCGTCATGTTTCTTTTCTTCCAACGATGTCGAGTGAAGAGAAAATAAAAAATAAATAAATAAAACAGTTATCGCAGCTTTCTTTTTTTTTTTTTTTTAAATAGTTTTTTAATATGGAATTCAATTTAGTTTATTTTGGGATTTTCGTGGTTGGTATATTTAAAGGGATCTGTTTGGCTTTAATTACCGAAAAGCGAAAGATGGGTGAATGGTAATTTAGGATGAAGATCCTGTCGGAAAGTCAGCCCTGGCCCTTGTGTCAAACTGCAACTTGCGAAGTAAGGAAACCGCTCGAATTGGTTCTGAGTCACGGCTGGCAATTCTAAACGTGGAAGGTTCAAATATATATTTTTTTAAGTTGAGTTGATTAAATTTAAAATTTTATATTATTATTTAAAATAATATTAAATTATATTTTTGTAATAATATTTATCATTAAATAAAAATTTTTCTTATTAAAATTATAATTCAAACTAATTAAATTATAAAAATTTTTAAACAAATTGGATCTATATTTTTTATATGTCAGCAAAAAAATGACGTATGTTTAACATTAAATTACATTAATTTTATTAGATTTAAATTTTAAAATATTTCATAGTAAATTATATTTATTTTACTTTATATTTTAATTGATTTACCTTTTATAATTTTTAGAATTACTATAAATAAAAATATTTCCATTAACAAAATTAATTATATTTATTCATTCGTCAAATATTCAACATTTCCATAACTAATGGCTTTGATTTTATTTTATATATTTAAATAAGATAAGATATGAATTTGATTTGATTTATATAGATAATATATATATTTTTGACATGTGGATTATCATTAAAAAGTGTAATGTGTTTATATTTATTTTTTATTTTAATTGATTTATTTTTATATTTTTAAGAATTACTATAAATAAAAGTCTTATAACTAACAAAAGTAATTAAATTTATTTGTTAAATATTAAATATTTCAATAATTAATGATTTTGATTTGATTGATATATGAGAAGATTCACTTATACTAATATAAAATTAATTAATTCTATATATTTCATAATTTTTTATATGATATATATTTGTTTAATTCAGTCGTATTTTATGTTCTATTATTAAAGACCACTTACATTGATTTTGAAGTAAATTTAAAATGCCTAATTATTTTTTTATGTAAAAAATTTTCAATTGTTAAATAGATATATAATAATATTCTCAATCAATATGACAGAGATATTAAATTAATTTAAAATTTTAAGTGAACAACGAATATAATTATATTATTGAATCGAATAATTGATTAATTAAAATATTAACTGTATAAAAGGTTATAAAAATTTTGTAAAACTAATTTATTTTATAGTAGTATAAGTGAATTTTTCTTCCTAATGTATATACCTTATACAAGATAGGAATAGATAAGATATATACTTTTCAACCTTCTTAGTTTATAATTTATTTATTGGATCTGTATTTTAAGTTATCTACTTTCATTTAACATTTTTAATATTTTATTATAGTTGCACATCGATCTCCAATATTTTAATTTTTTCGTATTAACATTTTAAAATTTTATTACAATTAATCTTGTTATAGTATACAATTACATATGTACATTGCGTAAACTCAAAACTAATGATATATGTCATCTTATTCTGATGGCCTGTTTGGTATGATGCGACAGGGCCTTGAGCCAGCCCAAAGTCAGTGGGCCTACAATATTTCATTGTTTGGTTTAAAAAGTGGGAGCAATAAAAGAGCCAAATTCAATCATATTTTTAATTTAAATTAAGATGAAATAAAAAATTAATTTAGAGATTCAAATTTTCTTGATTAGAATTTTGAAATATTTAATTTTATTCAATTAAATTAAATTATTATTAAAATTATTTTATTTTATTTTATTCAAACTATTACTTAATTGATTTCTAATTTTAATTTTGTTCGCATTAATATTTTTTTAACTTTATTATAATTAATCTTTTTATAATATATAATTAAATATATGTGTATTGGGCTAAATATCAGTGTACGTAAAATTTAGTTCTCTTTTTAACATAAATTTTGAGTATTCGAATCACAAATTGAATTAATTTTATAATTTATTTTTCTCAAATGTCTTACTTTCGTACGTACGATATTTCTTTGTTTTATGAATATTAATCCGTGTCTAGTTAAGGGTGTTGATATTTGGCCTTTAATAAAATTTAATTTAATTATTATTAAATACTGCTCACGGTATGGTCACCAATCTAGGTTTAGGAGGTCTTTAACGTAAAATCCCAAGTCAACGACTGACTTGCCTGGAAACGTGTCATGTTTCTATTAGTTCTTACGAACACTTTTTCTCGTGAGACTCGTCTAATGCCACATCTAGACGTAGGGCGAAGAAAGAAGATGGTAGTGACTTGGTGTGGGGATGCCCTCACCGTAATATTCTCTGAAGGTCCCCAACCGACGGTCTATTTTTCCAAATCTGAAACTTTTTTTTTTCCCGAAAACTATAAATACTTATTCTTACTTTCCTTTGTCATTTTTTTTGCCCTAAAAATTCCGCTAATTCCCTTTCCCATTCCCATTTCCATTTCGGCCGCAGCCATGACTTCCCCTCACAGACACTCCCTTCCCTTCCAATTTGCTCCCTTCTTCTCCCCTTTCTCTTCATCCTACACCGTCGTTTCCTCGCCCTTTGACCGATTGTACTTCTTTAATTCCTTCACCTGAAAACGCCGCCGTCGGTTCTTGGTGTTCTTTGTTTTTTTTATTCGAGTGCTAAGTTCTTTCCTTCTTCTTTGGTTGGGGTGGCGGGCTGTTTGGATGGATGTAGTAGAGTTGAATTGTCCGGTGGATGTTCCGAGGCTTACAGGATCTGAAGGGTTTGCAAGAGGGGCTAGGGTTACAGATGATTGTAAGCCGCTTCTTAATTCTTCGATTAACTGTTGTGCCACTTCTCTTAAACATAAAGGTCCATTCTTTTTAACTCTTTTTTTCCTTTTAATAGTTGGTTTTTTTCTCTTTATTTTTTTTTTCATTTCTTTCTTATTATCAGAAATGGAGAAATTTTTTTGTTGAGCTTCTGTTATTTATTCTAGGGAAGCAAAAACAATGGTCTGAGTAGAGGATAAAAAATTCAATAAAAAAGAACCAAGAATGGGAAAAAAGGATAAGTAGTGAAACTGTGAGTTTTTTGTTATTTATTGCTTTTAACCCTTTCTTTGGTGATTATTGTGGAGATTAGCTCATGTGTTTCAAGGAAAAGCAGAAAGTTGTCTGTTTTTAGCTTTTTTGAAAGTGGTTGTAGTAAAATAAATCCTTCTACAGATGGCATAGGAGACATCCCCTTACCTCAGTCATGCAATACTTGCAATTCTTCTTCTTTTAGCAAAAGAAGACTGTTTGTGATGATTTAGTATTAAGTGTCCACATGGTGGAAAATGTGATGCAAATTTTAGAATGTTTTTCCCTTCAATTACTTAATGGAACTTTTTTTATGCACTTCTAGATTGGTTGTGGTGCTTAGTCTTTTGTTCATACAGTTTCTATGATCGGAAGTTTACCAACTTTTCAATTCTCAATTTGTATATCATGAGTGTCTAATATTTTGTACTGAAATTTATCTTTCACATATGTTCTAATAAAATCTGATTTTGCAGATGAGACAATCGTTGTTAATGCTTTAAAATTGGTTGGTGGGATTCCTGATGCTGAACTTTGTAGGCATGCTAGTCAGATGGGACAATTGTCTAAGCAGCATGATCAAATTGGCACCAGTTTTCACTTGCGAAATCCTGGTTCTGATGTTGTTAACACACAAAGAAAAGCCAGAAAAATGCCGGGTAGTAGCTTTGGATGTTCTAAGAGAGCACGTATTGCTCAACAAGAAGACAATATGACTTCAGATGGTGTTGATTACATAAAGGATATAAATGATAAGCTAGAGTGTTATAATACAAAATGTAACTTTCCGAGTTCTACCTTTTCTTCTCCTGTTTGGAGATAGTAAATTAATTTATGCCTAGTCGTAATGGTAAAATTTTATGAGACTGGTTTAAATGGATTGCACAACTTAAAGGTGGAAATTTTCATGCATGTCATCTATTAAAGACAACAAGATTAGGCATAGAAACTTAAAAGTAGAATCTGGATTATCCTTGCAATTAGTTGGAGTATGTGCTGATTGTCTATTTTCTTGTTTTTTGTATTCCAGATAAAACTCAAATGTCAAGAAAAAAGAGCAGCTTTAGTGGCAAGCGAGGTGATAGGAGAAATCTCAAAGTTCCTATGAAGCTGAAATTCGATTCTTTCTCCATGAAGGCGGGTTTCACAAGCTTTACTATGGCCTCTGGAGGGGCCAACTTCCTTGGTATGTCATTGTTAACAAAAAAAGGTTTTGACAGCACACATGCGTGTTTTATTGTATTATGCTATGTTAAGCGTACAAGTATTGTTTGTTACAGTTGTTGGGTTTGGATATGCTTAAAGAGTCTCACCAATTTGTGGACGCTGCATGAATATTATCTACTTATTTAGTTTAGAGTTAGCTACTGGTCATATGTTTCTGTTTTTTTTACATCATTCAACTTTGGGGATTCTATTTCAGGATCATATGGTCTAAAGTCAGATATTCATGATGTCACCAAGCTTGTGGAGGATTTATCATTAAATGAACTCCTTGATGGCAGTTGTGAGTACCCCATTTTAGGCAAGGAGAAGTGCAGGAAAGCAGCTAATACAAGTGAAAGTTTTCTACATTCAGTTAAAAAGGCCTGGTCCATTATTTCGCTTCATAGGGTTCAGGCCCCAAATTTTACAGACATAGACAATTCTTCACAGAAGAAAATGCCTATTTACCCAGCAAACTCTGTTTCTGTAGCACCAAGTCGTAGTAATGGTGATAATGAAGACAGCTGTTGTATAGACCCGTCACCATGCAACAAGGTGATTTTTGAGCAAAAATCCATTATGCTTGATCCTAAAAAGCAACTATAATAAAGTAAAATATTGATATGCATTGATACTGGATAAAATACTTTCTGCCTATTGGTGGGAATCTTTAGCACTTTTCTACTTATTTATATGTTTTCTTTTTTGCAACTTTTTATAGTATCAAGGTCATTTGACTAGGTCCATTCCATGCTCTGAAGTTCATCTAATGATCCTATTGAAAGCTCTTCATGCATATTACACCTTGTCGTCATGCCTTGAAGTCTTAGGCTCAACTGTGAAGCAATTTTTTATTTTTGTTTTGAATTCCTTATAGATGCTAACAAGTTGGTCATTAACTTTGTACTTTGATATTGTTTCAAACCCAGGATTCATGTGGCAAGCCCGAAATGCCTGCCAGCCTTCCAGATTTGTGTCAGCCCAAAGATATTCTGGAGCGCTTGGCATTGCCTCCGCCAAAAGATTTGGAATCATTACTTCTCAATGCAACCAAGCCTTCTTCATCCACAAGGAACAATTCTGATACTCGCTCAGGCAAGCAATTATTCCGCCGAGCAAGCTTGCCACCATTTCCCTGGTCTCATACTTTTAATGGGTGTAGAACCAATTCTGATGCTGTTAAGCTTTTATCAAATAAAAGCACATGCCAAGGCCGATGGGTAAAAATATCGATTACTTCCAATTCGCCTGGGATTACAACTGGTTGTTTTGCCAACTTGGAGTCACTTGCTTATGATCCGAGCCTAATTCCTTCAGGTTCAAAGTTTGGTAATTCGGAAGGTGGAATTACTTCATCCAATGGTAATCTTCGTTTCTGTGAGCAGGGTGCATCATCTCCTGCTGCTTATACCAAGGATTTTAATGGTCCTCAAGGTAAGAATTTCTTGGAGGGGTGGGTAGCTTCATGGTCTTTCTTTGTCTACATCTTCTGGTGTAATGAGAGATTTTTCTCTTTTCTTGAATTTACAGAATCTGGACTTGGACTTGCAGATCAATTGAATGGTATCTAGAGCTCTCTCTCTCTCTCCCACTCCACTCCACTCCACTCCACTTTTTTTTTTTTACATAAAAAAAAATGTCGTCCCTGGTACCAGCTATCTTTCTCCTTGTTTAGTGTTGGTTTTTTAGCTATAGATATGCTGATCTCTTTCAAAGGAGTCTTTTACTTGGTTTTCCAAGTCATCTTTCTGGATCAAGTTGGTAGTTTCACATGATCCTTATTGGAAATCCTGCCAGCCCCCTTGGCCATTCATATACCTTTCTTTTAGCTTTTTTCTTTGTGGGGATAAAGAATTGAATCTTTCAAAGTGGAATTCAGTGTAGTTGTTCGGTTCTGGCTATCTAGCCTTTTAGATTCTTTGGACCAAGTAGCATCAGGTTGAGCTATGGGCATTTGGCGTGAGATTTCTAGTGCTCATTCTTGTATATGAATATAGGCAAATTTATTTCCACTTTGGTTTTGTTTGTCTTTTCTTATTTATGGTTTTCTTTTTGGTGATAGTTGGCCACTGTCCAAGACTATTGGCTGCCGCTCAAACGTTGTGTGACATTGCAACTAAATCATTGAGACAAGTCCCAGATGGGATTACAAGGTGGCCAAAGAAGCCTTCACAAAAGACCATGAAAGCTCGTAAGACAAAATCAATTGAGAAACCTGAGGAAATATATGCAGTGTCTTCTTCAGGATTGGGATCTGACAAACCGGTGAGAACTGATATGGACTGGATAATTCCCTCAAAAAGGCCTAAGCTCTCTGTTGTTGAGAATAAGAAAGATCTAAGTCATATCAATGGTGTTAGAAAAGGACCAATAGATTGGTATACTCCTACATCAAGTAGATCATCGCCCGGCAAATCGTTAAGAGACTCAGCTGTAGAAATCAGACATTTTACTGCCAATGTAGTCAAGCCGTCATGTAAAATGCATCCGCCAGCAACGTTTTTGGTTAAGCCTTGCAATAGTCAACACAAGTTGCGTAAGCTAATTCCAGTGGACTGGAAGAGGGAGAGAGATAGGCTTGACTAGTAAAGTATTTTATTCTACGTAGAGGTTGCATTCAACAGTTATAGCAATTTATCAACATTTCTGTGAGTTTACCATGTTCCTGGTTTATTTGTATATATAGCGTGTTGTAGGTAGAATGCAATAGTTGCGAGGCTTTGTGCTATATGGTTGCAAGGGGGGAAATGTTACAATAGAAGCTGATGATGTTATTTAATGTTGTAACATTAATGATAGTTGTAGAATACAACAGGTAATTCTTTGCCTTGTGTAGATCAAGCAATCGATGAGGCAACGGAAATTTTCAGTTTCTCTCACCTTCCCTTTAGAAAACATGCGAACCAATGAAATATTGATGATAATGTATTTCACTCTTTTGAATTTGCTTTCAGTTTGAAGTCCCTATTTATGTATATTTTTTACATGGTATCTCATGCTGTAGTAGCTGGTCATTGGAATGGCAGCTTTGAGTTGAAAGCATGAATGATTACTTAAAAGAAAAAAAAAACGAAATTGAAACCTAAGGAAACATTTGATCTAGCAAAAGAACCAGAGCCATTGCAAATCCAGGATCAAATCCTGGCTGTACAATCAACAGAAAAACCTCTAGGCCGAAAGAAATGCCTCCGATTATAGCATCCTTTCTCCTGATCTCGGCTACCACCCTCTTCGTCTCATCTACCACTTTACATGATCTTTGCGAGTATGATCCTTCAATTACATAAACATACCTTTTGTCCGATGACTGGGGATAGACATATGCTAGCACATTAGGGTTGCCACGTAAGATGTTAAAGCACTTCTTTACACGGAAAATTGCTTTTCTAATGATTTTCCTGATGTACAATAATCACCTACTTCCCCTCCATAGACAAGCCAGGTATCTGCCAGTCTAAGGTTCTGCCCATGAAAATGACAAATTAATGATAAACTAAAACATATATTCATATCCGATACTCACATCCGAATTCGAATAATATAGCATACACATGTATTAATGTAGATGAAGTCTTGCGTGAATTATACAAAAATGATGGTACCTTCCTACTACGGTGCATTGTCAGTATGGAGTTTCCTGAGCCATTCATGAGAATGAGTTCCTTGGCGCGTCCAACGTAATTGTCAACTCGATAAACTAGATTTCCATTGGAATCAATCACAGTAAATCCATTACAGCTAATTATAAGTGATTTTCTCCACACTGTTAGTGATGTGCACAGATAATCATGACCTTGGGTTATGGATAACTCTGGATGTTCTTGATGTTCTTCATCATGGACTGATCTTGACAAGGGTTTCAAGAAAAGAAACATTTCTCGTATGTTTCTCTGTCTAACAAACTGTTTTTGAAGGTTGAGAAGGTTTTGGGAAAAGATTAATAGGCTGTAGTAAGACCAATCTGTGGTAGTTTAAAGCTGATATTTATTTTCATTTCCTGCCGAAAATTGTGAAAATAGACAACTTTTGACCTCTCAAACCTCTTTTTCTGGAGTCAATTTTGATGTAGTCTAGATTTCACTTATTCATGGCGTTGGAAAATGGGACAATTTGTGTTTTTCTGCACAGATGATGGTCTCCAAAGATTCCAAACTTTCACTTCTTTCAATTACGTAGTTGTTAGGTTCCTATTTCATTTGCTAAGAATTCATAAAGAAAGCGACGAAAACGTGAACCATAAATCCAAGACAGACTTGCGTTGCTAGCTATAGTTTTATCCGTCACTGTTTCCCATATATCTGTTTGATGTCTGTCAGAAACAAATAAAAATTAGAACAGAAAATGGTGAGACCGATGGCCGCATTGACATATATTATTTTTGCATCGGAATACTCAAATAGTTTTTCAGCGTTTCAGTCATCCTATTCCTTGGTAGGCCAGCTTGGTGGGGACGTTGCTCCCAAGGGTATTGGTCACTTGGTCCAATATAATATACTAACATTGAACAGAACGAACAACTATGTTGATCCCTTTGGGACTTCAAGCCAGTACAGTTTATGAAGAAATTTCCCAATATCAGACAATAAAGACACCCAAATTCAAAATCAGACAACAACTTTCCTTGAAAGAAATAGATAACCTTTGACCTTTATACGGCTTAGATTTGTCTTTATGGCTCAGGATTTGTAATAACCATGAGCATTTTATCATCTAATTGACACACGGCGCGTAGATTACAATCGGACTAAAATATCAGTTATGGTGGAAGCTTAGCGTGCAAGTCATTGTGAGTAGGTGTCAAGCCAGCCACGTGCAAGTTTCCTGGTTGAAGTGGTCATTTTTTGATATTCTTCGAAGTGACCCATCACCAGGTTCCCTCTTTAGGGAAACAAAATGTTGTTCGCAACCATCGGGAGTGTTTGGTGTGCCTCTATAATTGTTGCAGAGATGAAAATACCTACAGGGAGGGGGAGCTTAAGCTAGGGCCTTAATATTGAAACCAAACTAAGCTTATTTTTTAAATAGTCTTATTTTTATCTTAAGTTTATTTTTTAAACTTAATATTTTTATTTTTATCTTTTTAAATACTAGGCAGATCTTCGGATTTGACGAGCAACCTGACCTTTGATAAGATCTGTTCGAAAACGATATATAAATTTAATTAGCTTTAACCTACATGCTAATTGCTTATTGAAACTTTGAAGAGCTGAAAGGCAACCATATCATCCCTGGGAGCAGAGCCAATCTTTCTTCCTCAGGTTGAGGAGAACATGTTTTTGGGGACTTTCATTGTCGAGGCCTTTTCAAGTGCATGCATTTCTTTTAATAACTTCCAAACAAATTCAATAAGCATTAATCTCATTTGCCTCTTCAGAAAAGCAAGAATTCTTTCAGTGGTTGCATGAATGGCTTCAGTGTAATAACTCTCAAACCTCAATTCAATAGCGCAAAGTATCAAGATTAAGAACGTAACGAACATTATCACAGTTAATTATGATAAATATTGACAATTGAGAGAGCAGTAAATACCTTGGCAAAGCATCCTCTCACCTCGCAAATGCAGGCTCTTGATAAAGAAAACATTCGCAAATGTCATGGTTGGTGAAATTTATGTCTCTAACTTACATTTATAAATTCGGAAAAACAAAGATTAGTTGCTCTCTACTCATGAATCAGCCTTTTTTTTTTTTTTCCCTTTTTTTTTCTCTTATCAATTTCTACTTAGAAAAGCCACCCATGCAGGGTTTTTGAGGGTATCTGTCCCCTCTAGTAGTTACAATTTAGGCTAAAATCTGCTAACATGTTTTCTCTGTGACATCCAAAAAACCCTAAATACAGTGCATTCCATTAAGATATCATCTCCTAAACTTCCTATGTTTTCATAATAAAATAAAAAAAACAACCTTTTAAACTTAATAGATACAGTATTATTCCATTCTAATGCTATTTAGATCAATGTATAATAATGCACTTGTCATGACTAGCTCTGCATGTGACGTCTATTTCTAACCTTAATTATATATCAATTTTGGGAAAGCAAACGAGTGATTCGTTTGTTTGGAAAAGAAAATTACTATCAAAAATTAAATTTATATTTTTTATTTTTAGAGTAATTTTGTTAATATAAAAAGAATTGATTACCATGTTAGAAAAATTTCGTTTCTAAAAAAAAAAAAATTAAAGACACTTAAGACGTATATTGCTTATCCAAACGTACTCGATAGATTTTGCAATACGTCTTCTAAGCATCCTTGATTTCGTTATCGATCGATAGCACTTTCAAATGATAACACGATGAATCAAAAAAATGATACGATTTTCTCTCTCGAAAATGACAAAGCAAACAATGTTACAAATTAAATGTAAAGCCTTCTTTTTTTTTTTTCTCCTTTTTGTACCTCATCCTTTTCTTGAAATTTTTCCTATCATTTTAACCAAAACCATAAAAAGTTGTTTCAGGCAATGTACTTAATGCCTTAATAATAATAATAATGGACAATAGTTTCAAAACCAAGGCATTAAAGCTAGAAAAACTTACGTTTTTATCGTTAAAAGAAAAAAATTATTTTAAAATTAAAATAGTTTCAAGACTATGGCATTAAAGCCATAAAAGTTATGTTTCTATTATTAAATTGTTTTAGAATTAAAATAATTTTAAATTAAGCTACGTTTCAATACGAAAATCTGTTTAAAAAAATTAATGCTTGAAAATGTTATGGAATTATTTCATCATATGATGATTTAACATTTTCTTTCTCTTCAAGCAGGTAATTTGAAAATAAATTTTCATTCATCTCATATATCAATCGTGTAAATTAAACTTACACCGTGAATCTCGATACGTATATCACATAAACAACTTCGTAAATATATGTATTTTATATTTATACACTATTAAATTGTTATTGATAACCAACGTACTACACTTAATGGAATAATTTTTCAAAAATAATAAATTACTTTCCATTGACATGAAATTCATTCGTCAAATTATTGTTTTTAATGAAACAAACATTCAAAAAATGTCAAAATCATTTTCCAAAAAGTTATTTTCACGTCCTCTAAAATATAATTGTTCTAAGACCATGGGGTAAGAACGAAATAACTAATAAGCAATATTTTATATATTTTTTCGGGAAAAAAAAAAACTGTTGTCAGTGCATGAAACTTCATGACATGATTCAGGATTTCAAAATACGAGGCATTGACATGTTCTTAGTTACTCACGTGCTGGAATATAAAAGCAAAATATGGACTAAACATGATTCAAAAGATTCATAAATTAAGATGCTTCCAAAAGAATGCCACAAATCAAGACACATGCAGGTTTCATAAGAAATATTATATATATATATATATAATTAAACAAATGGCACTATGTTTTCTTATACAATCAAAAGATAACTAAAGAATGCTCGAATTATTTAATTTGACGGAAAGTCTATGGTGTTATATTGGAAGTTTTGGGAAAAGAAGTTTGGAGACAAAAAAATGCATTATACATTAGTAATAATATTATAATAATAAAATAAATTAAGGTTTGTCATGTCCATGTATAGCCCACGTTACTTAGGACCATTACCAAACAAGAAGTTAGCTTTTATGATTTTATTTTTAGTACATCGATAATAAAAATTTTTAAATTTATAATTTAATTTAATTAATTTATATAATTATTTTTTAAAAATAATATTTATTGGGTTTGAAATTTGAATCTTAATATTTATAATATATTTTTTTAATCTCAAGCTAAGGTCTTATTTGTATAAAAAATAATTTTTTAATTTTATAAATAAAATTAAAAGATGATCACATATTTTATTTATTTTTTAAATATATATCAAAAATATCTATTATTTTATTAATTTTATTTATAAAATTAAAAAATTTTATGAAACGTGAATGAGATAATTTGTCGATTTTTTATAATCCACTTGGAACGTAAGATTTAACAACTGATCACTAGTAAATTTCGGATTCAACCCTTTTCTTTCCCTTACCCTTCTACGTAATATTCTAAAATATATGCTTTCGTCGATCCCATATTCGTAATATTCTAAAATCGATGGGTTATTATGCATGCATCGATTTTTTTTAATTATATTATATTTTAATTATTTTTATGTTTAATTTAATATTATCATGTTTATTCCTGAAATCTCGAGTCCCAATGCGTGATTAGACCAAAGCTGAAGGGGAAGAAAATTCAAAGCAAGAAATAAGGAAGGAGTCCACGAGAGAACTCGTTTGTAGCGAAGCTCCCTAGAGGCTAGACTTGAAAAAAGAAGGATGAAAATGGTGGGATCCTTGCCAATTTCAATAATCTGCGGCTGCCTAATCTTTAACCCCATTGTGTCTGCTCTTTTCCTCTCTCTTCGGTTGACAAATAAATAGTTCATATCCTTTTATATCCCCGGAGTAATTGAAAATTTTCCAAATTAAGTACCTATTAGACAATTTTCTAAATGAAGCACATTGAATTTTCAGTTCATTTATTAAATAATCCCGATCTTTAAATCCTTACGTCATTATCAATTAATAAAAAATTTGAAACACAATTATCACATATCGTAGTCATTTTTGGTTCCCGTAGATTTGGGCGTCATTTGCAGCAAATCGACCATTTTGACACCCTATTCAACT
>JBBYHK010000023.1:15574113-15588547 GCA_038382065.1 Adansonia grandidieri | reverse complement strand
TACCTTCGCTCAAAACGCCTAATGATGGCTTCATCAAGGTCAAATGGCCTGTTCGTTGCAGCAAGGACGAGGATACGTTCACCTGGCTTTGACAAGAGCCCGTCCCAGTGAGTCATGAACTCATTTTTTATTTTCCGCATAGCTTCATGCTCTCCAACTCTAGTCCTCTGACCAAGCATGCTATCGACCTCATCGACAAATATAATAGTCGGAGACACCTTGGCTGCCAACGTGAACAGAGCTCGGACATTCTTCTCATCTTCACCAAACCATTTCGAAGCAATGGTGGACATTGATACATTAATGAAGCTTGCTCCGGCTTCTCTGGCAATGGCTTTGGCCAGCATTGTCTTGCCAGTGCCGGGAGGACCGAACAACAATATTCCCCTGCAAGGCTTTAGGAGTCCACCTTTGAAAAGGTCTGGCCTTCTTAGGGGAAGCATCACTAGCTCTTGCAGGGATTCTTTGGTCTCTTCTAAGGCACCAATTTCAGCAAATGTAACATTGATTTCATTTGCTGGTATGACCTCTGACCTTATTCGCTTCTCGAATTCGTTGTCCGGAAGAACTTCCTGCAACAAGTACAACGAGTAGAAACCAACATGAAGGATGAAAAAACAGGACTATTGAAGGAAACTGGGTGGAACTACTATGAAAACTCACAGGAACTTTTGAAGCTGGAGCAGAACTTTCACCGTCGGCCTTTGTTGCCAGGACTGTTGTTTCTCTTTCACTCTTCTTTTCCAGATTTGTGCTACCGGATTTTGATTCTGGCTTCTTAGCGACAGAAACTACTCCTCCTTCCTACAATCACTCAAGATTACAAAATTGGCAGCTAAGCTTAGTAATCTACCATTTAATTTCTTATATCTACTGTTAAGAAATAAGTAGCCAGAATAAAGACCTTCGATGTTTCAGTTTGTGCTTCCGGTTTTAACTTGTCTTTGCCAATGAACTTTCCTTCCTGGAATATACTCAATCCATATGATAAACTGCATCAATGTGAATCAATCAGAACATGTAATGTTAATGGGAAAATCGACCGTGCAAGAGGCACTAATCCTACCTTTTCGATGATATCACGAGTTTTCCATTTCTATATTCAGGATCCTTGTTATTCATCAAATGATAAGAAATGGCTGATACCACAATTTCCTCTATGTATTTACCGAGGGTCATTGTGTCTGCAACACAGATCGAATCTAGATCATCGCAATCAAGATCGTTCGCGGAAAGTACCTCCATGATGTGATTCCGGTTATCCTGAGTTTGGATCATTTTCATGTCTTTTTCAAGTAGAAAATTCCAGTTGACAAGATGTTTTTCATCTTCTGGGGGCCTGATCTCGATGTTGTAAGGGAAAAGGGCAGTTAGCCTCCCATCGACCTCTCTGTCATCGTTACCCAGATCTACAACTCGTGACCCGAGGATCAACACATTTCCAGACACTTTCTTCAACAATTTTTGAAACAAATTATAAATCTTCTGTGATCTAAAGAAGAACTTGTCAACATCCCTAAGATACAGCACGATAGGATTGGCTTTCGAAACATAAACCAACACCTGCAGTCAATTCAGAATTGCTATTGATCCAAATATATATATGTATATAATAAGATTCATTAGAATTTCATGATAAAACTATTCACTGCAGCAATTCACAAGTATCCTCAAATGACAGTACCTTATAAAGAGCATGTATAAGCAACTTCTCATCGAAAAACAAAGTGCTTGTCCGCCACATTGGAGCTAAAAAAGAAGGGAGAAAGAAAAATATACCAAAGCAAATATGAGCAGTGGAAAAATGAACTCGGAAAATAAGAATATGAAAGCATAAATAATAGAGAGTAGTTAGAATTCATGAGAATGAAAAAGTGTTCGATCCATGTTAAAGTCAATGATTACTTCAAAACCCTTGAATAGCATGAAACCTGTGTCCTTATAAAGTCCATTAAATTGACTGAAGAAAGATCAAGCAAAGTTGTTTAATACCCCAACAACTCACAATTCTATAGTTGCAGGTATATGATTGCCTGCATTTCCTTGTCTAGTACATATTCTGAACAGTTATTTTCACCAGAAAATTTATTTTCTTAACCGTAAAAAACTACTTTATAAGACCTTCATTGATGAAAAACTTGAGGACAAACCTGGATTTGCAGGAGTGCATTGAAAGGCAAGGCTATTGATATTATCTGATGCAGAGGCATTTCGACGGAGCTTCAGAGGACCTTCGATTCCCCTGCAGTTGCAAGAACCAGAAATATTGAAAAACAGACAACTAAACTGCCGGCTACAACGGGATTAATCAGGAATATTTGTCACAATACCTCGATACAATATCTACACCACTGCTTTGCCGCTTCAACGTACCTGCAACAGAACTTATAGTTGATAGTCAAATAAGACAGATTTAATTACTGTAAACAATATTCTACATCATAGGAATTGGAGAAATTAGATATATTTCAGTTCAGCTACTAGAATTCAATAAATTGATATGGATATGTAAGATAGATAAAATTTCATGTAAATACCGGAAACCCGAAAATTTTCCACTGTACCTTTGGGTTCATGCTGTGAAAGCATTGAAAATGAACCAAACAGGCCAGACACTCGATCTAGCGTTGATTCCGAAGGGGATCTTTTGAAACACTGCACAACATAATCAAAGATTAGAGGAAAAATCAAAAGCAGGGTTGACCCATTTCCATAGGAGAAAATTTTACTAAAAAAAAAGAAATACTTACAGATTCTTTGCCACCTCCATATTTACTGTGAATCTGTACATAGGTAACCATTTTAACTGTTAAATCCAAAAACTTGAAGCTTAAAGACGCCGCGGGCGCAGGGGATGGGGGAATAAGAAAATGTGCAAATACTCACTTTTAAGGAAAACTCAGTTACATCCAACAGCAGCAACTTCGATTCAAAGTAATGGGCCAAAGCTTTGGCAAGCATTTGTTGGTAAAGTTCTTCAAGAAAAAAAGGAAAATAATGCAGTTAGCACCAATACAGAAACAGACCTATAATACGGAAAATGTGAAGTATATAGCTTGCCAGTATCAGAAAAAGATTTTCCGCGCAACCAACCTGAAGGTCCTGATAGCAATATGGCTTGGCTTGCAGGGGAAAGGTTCCTTGTGTACTTGGAAACATCAGCATGTTTCAAGTGGACATAGGCAGCACTCGTTAGCAATGCCCGAGTCTGCTCACTGCAAAACAAAACCAGCAGGATGAAGATGTCAGAACATGCAGGATTAGATTATGGGATGGAAACTTAACAGTTAACAGTCAGTGGATCATTCGAGCCATGAAAAATTAATGTTGTCTATGCCTTGCAAAAGTGGCTTACTGGCTTATATCATTCCTTGAGGTCATTCATTCTTTTCCACTTATGATACCAAGAGAGCCCTTTTAGATTCAAGAGCCTGGTATATTTGCCCTTTGCTTAGATTCAAGTTAAACCCGGATGCCTAGTTAGCATTTCAGCTATAAGTTGGGGTCTTTTCCAGCCAGGTGTGACTGCCGTCAAGGATTATTAAGTCGCGAATGCATTTTTGATCATATTTATATTGACCAATTACAATAAATATCGACCAAGAATATCAGTAAAAATAAGAATATGAGATAACGAGAACTTCAATTCAAAAAACCCAAGAAAACAGAAGCGCACTTGAAAGCAATCAGATTCTAAAAGCATCTTTAAAAAAGGGGGGCAATTCCACAATTATGGGAGATGTATGACAGCTGACATAACATAAGCAAATGCAAGAAAATCCCATGAAATCTATTGACACTGAACAAAGCCGACAAATATTTATTGTATTGATATTGAAGCTCTATGATTTCATGCAAAAGCATGTTTCATTCTCCATGCAAGGCTCGTGTCATACAGGCAAAAAAAAAAAGTTAGAAATATCTAAAAATACACCAATTTATTCAAGAAAATTATTTGATATTATGTCACTTATGTAGAATTGAATGAAAAAAAATCAAAATACACTTGTGAGTTTCTTAATTTTGTTCGTGAAATTTACAAACTTCACCAAAAATATATAAAAACGGACTCATTTGTTTATGTATTTTTCAAAAACATAAGATTTTTTTTTTTTCCATTTTTAGGCATACATGTAAAACTATGTTTGGTTCAAAATAAAGCTTTTAAAGTTATTGTCATCATTACAACCTTTATATAAATTAAAAAAAAAAGTTTCACAATAAATTTAACAAAATATTCACATTTCTAACTTTAGTTTCCTACGAAATAGAAAAAAATACTAATAGCTTCTAATAATTATACTAATTTTTGATGGACAGTTTTTATGTTATTTAGATTTTAAAAAAAAGTTTTATTTTTGTATTTAATACAAATTCGATCACGGATACAAAGATTTTTAAAATATATAAAAAAACTTTAAAAATTCTAAAATATATGATATATTCTTATTGGGCGTTTTATATCCGATACTCATCCGAGTCTAAATAACAAAAAAAAATAAAAATAAAAATTTTTCCTCATTTAAAAGATTCATAAACTACCCTCATTTTAATAGTTTCCCATAACACAAACGGTTTCAAATACTGAAAATGGAAAAATACTTTCTTTTTTGTTACTATGAAAAAATAATAATAATAATAATTTCTTTTTACAAAAATCAAACGAGAAAAGAAAATGATCTACGGTATAACGAATGGTGAGAAAATTTTGAAGTTACCTCAGGTAGTACGGAAACTCGTCAAACCTGACCTGGCTTTCTCTGCCATCAACGATTTGGCGCATCAATTCTTTCTCCATCGTTTCCAAACTGACGCCGGTTGATGCAGCCGAACCGCTTCCGGTCCATTTGCTCTGACCCGAAGCCAATCCCAGCCCCAGCCCAACCCCAACCCCCACACTCAACGCCGACAACAGTATATGTTTTTGTTCCATTGCTTGCCTTAAGATTTTTCAAACCCGAAAGTTAAAAATTTTTTTAAATTTGATTGTTGTTATGTAGTCTTTTGTTTCGGAAATTAAAATGAAAATCCTTCGATCTCTTGCGATATTTACTCTGTCTCACACTTAGTAGTCGTATACCATTTTTTTTGGTTTCTAATAATTGAGTGGTAATTTTCCGTTGGCCAATTTAAATGAACCGAAAGAAGCGGATGTTTTGACTGAGAGGCGTCAACGGACAGGCCGACGTTTATACACGGAGGATGTCGGCGGAGGAAGACTAGGGGAGTCAGTTCCCGCTATTTCTGGAGTCTATATCGATTCTTTCTTTAAAATTTTTAAGGAGGAAAAACAGAAGAGAACTTCATGACTAATCACAAATTTGCTTAAACTATTTTGATAGTTTGAAAAAAGTTTTTATGTTTAATTATTTGAGGTTTACTTGGCGCACGGTTACGAAAGAAGTCTGCTTGTAATAAAACCGTCGCCAATGTTGTCGCAAAAAGTGTGGTAATCAGATAAGCTTTGAAGGAATTTTAAGCATCCTGTTCCAGTCTGTCTGGTTCTATCAAGACCATTAAAATTTAAACTCTCATGTAGTAAAAAAGGTGCTAATTGCTCAAACAACCTTTAGAATTTACTTACTACTATCTCTGTAATAAATTTGTTCAATCTTCTAATGGATTATTATTCTGAAAATGCTGTCTGAAATAAAGTTTTAAGGCTATTTATTCTTGCAAGTTGAAACTCGAAATTTCATTTTCCTAAGACGGAAGGAAGCACTGTATCTCAGAAAACAACACATCCTCACAATTGACGCGGTAACTGCAACGATGCGACAACGACAAAAACGCATCTGTAATTGGAATTTAATTGATTACAGAAATATTCATTAAATCCATAATTGTAACAACATGAAGGGGATACAAAACACATCCATGATGCGAATTTAAATCCCTGAACTACACACAGCAACTGCAGCAGCGGCTGCGGCTGCACCATTTCGACCAATGGAGAAGCATTGATCACGATTTTAGAGGTGAAACCAAAATAGCAAAGTGATAAATACGATCCCAATAAAAGCTTCATTATAACCATAATGTTGTTCGACAAACTGACTTACCTTTACGGGCACTAACCTTGTATTCACAACAACCTGCTGGACATACGTAAATATTTACAAGAACAAAGACCGGCTTCATTGCTAGCTACATGCTAACTGATCCCCCCCCCCTCCCCCAATCAAATTGTCACGAGTAATAAAACTCTTTCCTTCTCACCGTCTAGACTAATGAATGACAATAGCTTTCCAACACTTACTAAGAAAACTAGACCAAAGGACACAAGCAAGCGGGAAACTGGCTAGCTTTCAAGAACAATTTGATAATAGCTGCAAAAGAAACTTACATCCAGCTCTCGGGCGCCATAGAAGATTTACTTGGCTCGGATGGATCACCAGCCAAACCCTCACTGTTGCCTGAGCCGAGATCAGAGCCATCTGCTAGCATTGCCATCAAACTCCCACCATGCACCCTACCTTCATGCGCTAAAACAGAGAAGGCTCCTTTGCCAACAGAGTTGCATGCATTTGGAACTCCATATTGATTCAAACCAGAAGAAGTTCTGCCCGCAGAAGGTTCTATGCCACTCCACATTTTCATAAGGTCAACATTCAGGTCCTCGGCAGTAACAATCTCTTTCATCTTCCCGGACATGTTAAGTTTAGGGTCTTGGATAATAGGCCCGAGTGTTGCACCCCCATGAACCCTCTTATCTTGAACCAGGCTGCTGTGGAGTGCACAGAGACCTATCTTTCCCCTAGCAAAAGAGTTACAAGGACCAGAAGGTTGGTTGCCATATTCTGACCCAGGATGGCCCCAGGAGCATCTCTTTCCCCCACCATGTGCCTTGCAGAAATCCGTGCTACCTTGTGCACTTTTGCCACACCCTTCAAACTTGCATCTCTTGCCTCCACCATGACGAACACAATAATCAGTACGTCCCCTAGCACTCTTTGTGCATTCAGACACAGCACACCTCTTGCCTCCTCCATGTGCTACACAAAAGTTAGTTCCCCCATGCACACTCTTTGTACAAACTCCACCACCTTGGAATGTGCATCTTTTCCCCCCTCCATGACCCTTACAGAAAGGGGTACTCCCTTCAGCACCCTTGGTACATCCCAGATATGTGCATCGTTTTCCACCACCGTGAGCCTTGCAGAATATGGTGCTCCCTTGTGCCCCTTTTGTGCATCCTATAAATTGGCATCTACGCCCGCCTCCATGTGAGATGCAGAGTCCTGAGAGGCCTTCAGCACTCCTTGTGCAATTTTCCTTTTGACATCTCTTCCCACCACCATGACGTATACATAGTCCAGATTTGCCTCTGGCAGCTCGAGTGCAACCATCATGGCTACATCTCCGACCACCACCATGGGCAATACAGAAATCAGTACGACCTTCTGCACTTTTTGTGCAACCAAGAAATTCACATCGCCGACCGCCACCATGGGCCTTGCAATACACAGTCCGGCCCTCTGCTCCCTTATGGCAGCCAGGTTTTTGACACCTCCTGCCACCACCATGAGATATACAACGGCCAGAAGCACCTCTGGCCCCCTTTCCACATCCTTCAACCTGACATGTCTTTGAACTAGAGCTACGGTGTTGTGGCTGTTGTTGCCGTGTTATCCCGGAAGTGCAGGTGACTGAGCTTTTCGGTGCAGTAATCACACTTGAAGAAAGGTCTGGAACAATGGGCGAAAGATCAAGGCTTCTTGGAACCTCCTTGAAGAAGACGCTAACCTCTTCTGCTGGTAAACTCTGGAATGGTGGCAAAGCAATCCCAGTTTTCCAGGGACATGAAGTAGACCCTTCATCTGCATTTGGGGCCCCGTCAACTGGTATTGGCATCTCCATACCTGATTGAATAGGAGAAGAGCTAAGATGGACACTAGTGATATCAGATTCAGAAAGCCCAGTGGAGAGACTTAATTCCAGGTCCACTTTTGGTTGCAATTCCAGTCCTTTCAGATTTGGACTAGCAGATTTCTTGGGGTTGATTACCTTTTCATTTCCAAGATGGAGGGCAAAGTCCAAATCAATATCCATTGAGGACTCTTCATCAGCTTCTTTGGCTGCAGATGTGGTAGTACAAGCAGTTGTTGAACTCCCCTTGCTGTCTGAGGAGCTTGAGGAGTGGCCTAGCCTAAGAGACAATGATGGCCCAACTTGCTCACCGATGGAACCATCCATCAAACTCCACTTCCGCTTGATTCCCTTTGATGTGGACATGAATGGGACTGAAGAGCCAGGGGAATCAAGACGTAGAACAGTATCTGCACCATAAGCACCCCCAGTTGCTCCAACTTGCATTGAACAACCCACAATCTTGAAAGCATTCGAAGAATAATTAGCAGGAAAATCAAAGTTCGAGAAACTGGAGTCCATCTTGCAATAGCTGAATTCAAATAATGATATGCAGCCAAATCTCAATTGCAATAGAGCAGTCGACCTGACTTCCGGTGAAGACAATTAGCCACAAAACTACGGTTATATGTCGTTGAGTGAGTAAATCCCACCCCCACTAACAAATCCTGAAGTGTCACAGCGATCCATTTATATTGAAAGTGATTTAACCAAAACTTTGGCCAATCAGTTATAATAAAAGAAGATAAATCTCTGCAGACCAGGCAAGTTTACAACAACATCATGGTGCTCCACCATCCTGTTCCAAAACAACAATAAAAAAGTTGAAGCTCAATAAACTAGACTGCAACTATATTTGAGACAAGCAAAAACTAGAACATTGGAAAAACAAAACTTGCTTCTTATCCAGCTAAAATCGGCCGATTTTTTTAAAAATGGTTACAGCTGTAAAACATAGTGTTAGTAAAGTGGATATATATGCTGAAAGGTAATGGGATGGAAATACAACCTTATTACTCCAGACAGAAAGTGAGAAGTTAGCCGGCTAAAGCAGACAGCACCCCAGTCGAGAAATGAACAATCTGAACTATCAGGAGAGAAAAAGAACACAACAGTACAAATAAATACAGCGGAAAAAATGCCAATAAACAGAGGGAGAAAAGGGGAAGTTCTATTATTTTCTTAAACACGGGTTAGTTTATATGAGATGGTGACAGCTTGGCACAAATAAATAAAATTTCAATAACATTAGATATACAAATGCAGAACTGAGGAATAAATTTAAAGCAAGCTATGCACCTGAAATATATAACCAAATTTGATCTAATACGTAGACAGGAATAAATTCACTTATTCTGATTTTAGGATATTTCAATGCAAAGTATGAGATTCAATTAGCTCTCTTTTCTTTTCTTCTACTTCATAATCAGCTAAATATAGACTCAGAAATGGGGTTTGAAACCAAGGTGATGAATCAAACATAACATTCAAAACTTAAAGTATAATTGTAGTAAAAGTATGTTCTCTAGATCTAATATCATTTTTGATCTACTTAACTCCCTTCAAGCTAATACGTATGTAGCCTATACAAACTCAACATAAAAACATATAACTTACATAAATTATGAAAAGATATAATATGAAGAGCTCCAACTGTATAAGGTGTTACCCAGAAGCCCTACCAAAAATAAATAAATATCAATAACAAATTATAATTGAAGCAATCACAAACAGAATTTAAAAGAGAGAGAGAGAGAGAGAGAGCAATTTGAAGTCGAGATATATGAAACATTTGACACTGGATCCCTAATGGTAATATGAACAAGTTAACAGAAAAAGTTACAATTTAAAGGATTTTTTTTTTTTAAGCAAATAACTTAAAACTAAGCAGAATTGTCTAAGAAATAGATGCAGATTTTAAAAGATTTGCATTCGTTAATAGATTAGCTAAAACACTAACAATAACAAATCCTTATAAACACAGATACCGACGGATATCGGATAGAAAACCTGCTTGGTTGCCTAGAAAAGACAGAAAATTAAGTGAAAGGAAAAATACTACCGATTTCTTCCCATATGATTCCAAAATAAAAGAAAAAAAAAATCTAAACTTTTCACTTTCAGCTCAATAAAGAAAAACGTATTGGATTCAGCTCGGTTGAGGTGGTATAAAATTCACGCCTCTTCTTCCAAAAAAAAATAAAAAGGAACAGAAAAGAAATGAACTTCATTTTTAGAAAATTTTCACTAAGCTTTTAAGTTTCTCGGCAGCCAAACAGAGCCATATATTAACAGATTCATGAGACATTTTAAAAAAATCAAATGAGCTACTTTGAACCTGGACGGGATTTTGGAAAACATTAACCATTCGAAATGGAAAACAAAAAAAAAAAAAAAAAGGAAATTTTTTATAGGAAACAATGAAATTCAAAAATTACCTTGAAATTGGATTGAATTTAATACGAGAAAATCGAGTGTTCAGACCCGGGATAAGGAAATTTTAGGCCTTTGGAAGTGCCGGCGAAATAGAGAGAAATAAAGGCATAAACCTGAAGCGAGTTAGAGAGACAAAGAGAGGGAGCGAGAGAGAGAGAGAGAAGGAGAAAGTGGCCAAGAAGGAAATTAGATGGTGGAATTTCAGATGATCCTGGCACGTGTCTATGGTTATGCTGCACGTGCTCCATTTAGGGTTTCGCGGTTTTAAAGATGTAATAATTAATAATTAATCATGATTATCTGTCCTTGCCCCACTCTTTTTTTGTTTTTAATGGTGCAAACAAGGATGGCTTACCATTAAAAATGCAATTTGAAATTAATTACGTATAAAATTACAGTATAATTACTGTTTATTTATAATAATTATTCTATCCGAAAAATCTAAGTTTAAATTTTTTAAAATATCATTTCTTGATATTAAAAAAAATGTAATGTTGTGTTGATACGCCTCCGTGCATTTTTCAGTAGTATTAGATAGACCATCACAATAATTGGTCATAACTTCAACAGTATTAAATCGAGTTCGAGTTATAAAAAATTTAATATTTAAATTTTAAAATTTAAATTAAGTTTGATTGAGTTTTATTTTTTAATTTTAAATTTGATTTAAGATAAAAATTAAATTATTTAAGCTTATTCTATTTGACTTGTTTATCAAATAAAAATTAACTCGTTTCTTATATTTAATTTTAAATTTAATTATTTAAATTTAAGCTCGAATTTAAAATTAAATTAAATTAAATTTTTTTAATATTAATTAAAAAATTAATTACGCTTATAAATTACTCGAATTAAAATATTATGATATTTAAATTTAACTTACTTAATTACTCAAACTACTCAAATTCGATTTTATAACACCAGAATCAAATTCATAATTTGTGGCTTCAAATGTCTCATTTACACTTTAATTACGATAAAGTAAAATATTCAATCATCAATAGTAAAAATAAATTTGAAATTTTTTTAATTGAGTCAATTAAAAAGAAAAAAAAAGACTATAATCTTTGAGGAAAAAAAACAAGAAAAGTAAATTTAAAGCTCATGGAATTTTTCTTTAGAGAGAGAGAGAGAGAGAGAGAAATACTTATGGCCAATGGTACAAAAATCAAAACAAGGGTTGGGTGCATGGGAACAAAACTCCCTTTCTTTTTGTCTTGAAGTATAAACGTTATCCGTGGTCAGAGCAACAAACGGTGGAAGGCTGCTGCCACGTTTCCACTGTTACGTTGGCGTGGCGACGCGATATTAATTTAATTGCAATATCCCAACACACACACCCCCTAGGCCCTAATCTACTCCCACACCCCCCCCCCAAAAAAAAAAACCAAAAATAAAGGGTATTGTTAATGTTTTCAAAACAATTTTTTAATTGAAAATGTATATTTTATATTTTAAAAACTACTTAAAATTTTTTTTTTTTGCTAAAAAAATTATAACTGTATAAATTCTAGTATTAAGATATTTTAGTATTCAGATAAATCTTTCACTTTAATTTATATTTAAATAAATTTTTAAAATATTAAATTATATGTAAATAAATATTTAATATAAATTAATTTTTTATTTGAAAGAAAAATTTATTTAAATATAAATTAAAATATAAAGAACTTATTAAAAAAAGTGAATTTATTTATGCATTTTATAAACACCTTTTAGGTTACTTTTTAACAAATTTTTTTATATTCAATATATTATTTTTATTGAATAAAAAAATATTTACTATACTTTGCTTATATATATATATATATATATATATTCTTAAACAATAAATTAGGTTGTGGTTAATATTTTGCATTATAAAATAAAAATTATTAAAAGTTAGCAATTATTATATTTAATAAATATTAAATAATATATTAATTATTCTTTATAAAATTTAAAAACATTTAATAAAAAAGTTTTCTTTGACACGTCAACTCGTCAACGTGGTGCGACCTTTGCTTATTGATGGTCGGCAGCGGCGCGTTTATCATTCGATGTGCTCCCAAAGTCCAGTCCGACCTGGTTGGTATACGGTTTAAGAAGAGAGAATCTTCTTTGAAAAATCGTCTGTGGACCCCCCCTCCCGCTTTGCTTTCTTTTATCACGGCGGCGGTTAGCGGTTTTTTCCCCCACATTATCATTTCAACGTCCCCATTATGCAGGTCCAATCAACCATTGTTATCATCTGAGTCATTGCTTAAAATTACAAATTAATTAATGTATATAATTATTTTTAAAAATAAATTTTTAATAAATTTAAAATTTTAATTTTAATTTTTACAACATTTTTTAATTCTTAAATTCTAGCTTCGTTTAAAGATGTTTGTGGGTTAATTCATTATCTAATAAATTTTTTATCAAAAAATTTATTTTATTGTTTAAAATAATATCAAAATTAAAAATTTTATTTTTATATTAAATTTAAATAAAAATAACTCTTATTAATTAAAAATAATTCAAGCCATGTCAAAAAAAATTACAAAAAATCTTACATAAATTTGACCAATACAAACTTAATGAACTATGCGATCAATAAGCAAATTCAACTTCATTGTACCAAAAAAGTATTATCATTAATTTTTTTCAATTATTGTTTTATTATTATATTTTAATTTTGAAATAAATTGATAATTATATTTTAAGCGCTAGAGCAATTAAAGAATATTGAATAAAAAATATATTAAAATTTTTTGAATTCCGTATTAAAATTTATTTATAATTCAAAATATTTTTTAAAAAAATGGTATGAAAAAAAAAATCATAAGAATTGAAAAAGTACATAAATGTTTATGTTTTATGATGCACAATGAATAACCATAGTCTCATATTTTTCTTCCAAATCACAGAGGGCCTAGGTGTTGAAGGAGATTCCGGTGATCTTTCAAAATATCTGCAGCTACGTCATTTTCAGAGGAAAATATAATGAGCTTTGCATCTGCAGCTCAGCAGCTTTAGCCCAAAAAAAGATGAGGGGAAAACAAAAGCTAAAAATTCAAATTCAATTAAAAGAGTGGTGCTCACAAAAAAGAGAGCAATGATGAATAGAAAGCTCAAATGTTGTAAGAACCAGAAAAAAACAGTCAAAAGAACCAATTCCCTTATCTTTTAATCTCTCTAACCAATCAATTTTTGCAACGTAGTACCCTTACTTACTTCTGGCCATCTGATCTTCATTTCCAAGGAAGGTTCCTTAGCATTTGTGATTTTAAAATACAATATCAGATTACGTTTTAATTTATTTGAATTATTTACATCTTACACCAATTTTTGAATTATCTTATTTTTTTTAAGTAAGATCTTAATTTTTTATTGTATTTAAATAAATTTTTATTTTTTATTTATATTTAAATAATTTTATTTCAAATAAATAATTAATTTGTGTGATTGACTTTGATTCAAATGAAAAATAAAAAATTTAATCGATACAAATGAAAAATTTTATTTAAATATAAATTAAACGTAAAAATTTTTTATGTTTAATAAAAATATAAAACTTTATTAAAATAATAAAGTTTAAGATTATTTTATTTTAGCCATTCACCAGATATAATCTTGATCAAAGCAAAGCCTTGGATTTACCTTCTTTTTTTTTTTTTTTCTTTTAAGGTAATCTTGCTCTTTCAAGGCGAAATGTTTATATTTTCTAATCTAATAGCTACCTCTTCCCTTGATGGATCCTTTGGATTGATTTCATAGAATAGAGAATATGTTAAGTTTATTCAACTTTTCAATTACTATTGTTATTATTATTATTATTTTGGGTTAATCTTCAAGAATGTTTAATGGGTGGGGCCAAACAAACTAAAGGGCCAATCAAGAAAATTGGTCTTCCTCATGCTTTAATTTTAATGAAGAATATGCTGATTAATATTCGGTATTGTTTTACATTTAATATATAAATAATATATTAACTAATTAAAAAAAAACCCTAAAACACTCGTTCATAGAATCTTTTATCATTTGAAATCATTATTGTTTAAGATTGGATGGCTGTCAGTATCACACGATAAATTTCATTGTCTGGTACAGCCCCCTGCCAAGAAAAGGTCCCACGGGATCTTCTCTCCAACCTTTTAAATCCTTC
>JBBYHK010000023.1:15538244-15550835 GCA_038382065.1 Adansonia grandidieri | reverse complement strand
CTTATGTTCGTAAAACATTAATAAAATTGACGTAATTCTATTCATTAATTTACCTTAATCTTTATGTTGCAAAGTGACTTTTATTTTTGAAAAGTATATTTTTTTTATTGAATGATTAATTAATAATTAATATTTTAATTAGTTTGATTCGTACAAATTAAAATTAAAATATAATTTTTTAATTCAATGGATTTGAATAGATTATTATTTAATAATAAAAATATATTTTATTTAAATTTAATTATTAATTATATAAATATTAATAAAAAAATTACTTTTCAGTATTTAATTATTTTATACGTTTATTTTATTTTTTTATTATGCGCGCGGTAAGAAAGTTGCGAAATTATGATTCTGACATGTGAAGGAGTACCTAACGGTACAAACTTCGGAAGCAGGAAGTTTCGTGACTAAAGAAAAACATATCCGTAGTGCAGTAGTCCACTTGTTCCGGCGTCTTACAGTGATTGCCAGAGAACTCGAACCAAAAAAGAAAAAGAACTTGAAAACACCAGTGAATGTTTTTTTTTTTGGGTTCTTCCCAACAGAAAAATAAATAAATAAATAAATAAATCATCTATCCAGACGAGAAATTGAAAGGGCAGAACTGAAATAAAATAATAAACGCAAGGGTAGTTAATTAAAAAGAATAAAAGAAAGCTCCAAGAATTCAATTCTATTTCCTGAAAATTGAAAAGGCTACAAAATGCTTTTTCAATTTATTTATTTATTTATTTTTATAATCACTGTTGGCTTCATTTTTTAAAGAACTCTCTCTCTCTCTCTCTCTGAGTTTATTTTTTGGCTCTGTTTTTCAGATTCTTCTTCTCAATCAAGCTTTGGAGCTCTAATTCGGAGGTATTCTTTGATTATCAGCTGATTAATCATCACTTATAGTTCATTCTTTTGGTTACTTAAACTTCAGTTTCAGTCAAAACCTTTGATCTTTAATCGAAGCAACTTCAATAACCTAAGTTTTGATAGTTGAATTCTAGTTCAGTTCTCTCTCTCTCTCTCTCTCTCTCTCTTTCTCTTTTTTTTTCCTTGTTCTTTGTTCATGATTTTGTAAAATAATTTGAGGTTAGTTTCTTTAAATTTCTTCTTTAAACGTTTGATTTTAAACGGTTTTGCTAAAATCCATGCGATTTTGAAATTTTACAAATGGAAATCCTTGCTGACTTCAGAATTGAAAATGACTAATGATGAAATTTTTATAAGATTTCCAGTTCAAGGCAAATGATCTTCTTCTTCTTTAATTTTTTTTTTCATATTTTCTTCGTTTTGAACTTTTTACTTGTATCAGTTTTGATTTGATTATTTATCTTAAATTCAATATTTTTACTATTTTAATTTGAACAAAAACGAAATCTATTTGTTTTTGCAGAAACATAGCGAAGCTTCCGATGCAAGATTGAGGAAGGAAAGTTACGAGAAAGTCTCAGAATCTCAGGTGATAATGCCAAATTACTACTGCTACTCCTTTACTGTTTATTTATTTAATTTACTTTAATAAATTAATTTTTTTTATGTTTTAAATAATATTTCCTTTTTCATATATACAATAAAAAGTTTTGAGTAATTGAGTGATAATTGACTGGGCCTTGACTTACTTGTATGAACGGAAAAAGAAAAAATGGAATGAACAAAGAGAACAGCTCACCTTTTTTTGCCCCAAATAATAGCTGTCTTTTGTCTTTCCAATTTCAAATCACTGAACCAAATTTAATAAAAACCCGAATCGAACTCCACGTTGGAATTGAGTTTTCGACTTTCTCGGTTTTTTCTTAGCTAAAAAAAAAAAAATTCCCCAGTGAACGTGATGATGAGGTGGCGCCAGACTAGAATCATATCCGCCACTTTACTGACGATTTGCTCCTTAAAAAACAATTCTTAAGCCCATTTAGCTGTTTTTTTAAATCAAATCATTGATCTTACTTATTGTGCTTAATAATAATGCTGAGGCATGCGTAGATTATGTGGACCCATGTTCGTAGAATCATGCTCATATATTTTCTATTATTTGATAAATCTTATGACTGCTTAGATTAGATATGAAGGTCCCAACTTAACCATTTTAGTTGAACAAAAAAGATTGTTGCTTCTAGATTTTTATCATTTTAATCTGAATTGCCAAAAGAAAAATGGATTTGGAGCTGATTTGTTTCTTTTGTGATTAGAAAGTAGTACATATTAGGCTTTGTTTGGTTTTAGAAAACATAGGTCTTTTCCATTTCATTTTCTTGAAACATAAAAAATAAGATGAAAACGTGTTTATACTCAAATTACGATTAATATGAAGCAAAAATGTAAAATAGGTAACGAAATTAACACCAGTCATTAAATTGAATACATGGATTTTTATTTTTTTTTAAAAAGGCTAAGATGGGGATTTTTTTTATTTTGGACAAATTTTTCAGTGACGCATGAAATTTTTTGCTATCACCAATTTTTAAACCAATAAATTGGTGACATGTGGATAAATTGTCTTGTGTCATCGAGAATTTGTTTAAATAATAAAAATTTCCATGTGAGCAGAAATTATTTTTAAATTTCATGTTGGCAATTCACATCATCAATTCAACAACTAGCATTATATCCGTTACTTTTTGGCTTCAAATTAGTGACCAAGGGTGAAATTACTCATAATTTAAATAGAGGGACCAATATGCACTTTTCTTTATAGTGTAATCCTATAAGGACCTTTTGGTTATTTTGAACTTTAGTAATTTAAACCCAGTTTCAAATGGGTAATAGGTATTCAACTGTTTTTTAAAGGAGGGCGTCCTGTATAGAACAAAATTATGGGTTGAATTGGTCACACTTTCATTTTCATTTCTAAAACAGATTGTAATATCAGAAATTGGATAAAATTTGAAAAGTGGTCTCACAGTGCTGTTTAAGAAAGTCTGCAACATACATGTGCATTAGGAGTTTGTAGCATTTTGAGTGTTTTCTCTAGCAATAAAGAGGGGCCTCCTTCCAAACAATACCATTGTTAATAGTAGACAATTTGTTTCTGAATAGGCCATCAGTTTGCTAGTTATTATAATACCATAATGCTTTGGTTAAATTATTTTAATTAAGTATTTAATCGAGTATTTAGTGGTTTAGGGTTCTTGTGAAATTATATGTTTGTAACTCTTGCAATCAATCTGCTCTAGTTAGAACCAGTTTGTGTAGTTTCTGGTTGACTAGTTTGAAACTGATTACAAAGTGTCCTTAATTCTACTTTCAGCTTTTTATGCTTGAGATGGAGATTGCCTTTTCTTCACGCCCACTTGCTGAGCAAAATTAGCTGGTAATCTGACTAAGAGATGACCAAGCATCGTTTTAGGGAGTCTATAAAGTCCTTCTTTGGGCATCATGTTGATCCAGAAAAGGATGAAGAGCTTAAAGGAAGTAAAATAGGTAATTTTCTACTTTTACTGATTTCTTTTGGGTGCAGTTTTCCATTTTACTGATAACTTTGATTCCTGGATGTTCTGAAATGCCACAATTAGCTTAACATGATCTCCAGCTTATGAATTATGATTTGCTTCTTTTTGTTTTAATCTCAAGATTCCCTTCGATGCAGAAATTGATGACAATGTGACAAAAATATTGAAGCTTATCAAGGATGAAGAAGTTGAAGAAAATGATGGGATTTCAATGGCTAACTCCAAGAAGGAATCACTTGTCCATTTAATTGAGGATTTCCACAAACACTATCAAAACCTCTATGCACAGTATGATCACCTCACGGGGGAGCTGAGGAAAAAAGTTCATGGCAAACGAGAAAAAGGTGCCTCCTCTTCATCAAGCTCAGATTCAGACTCTGATGATCCTTCGAAAGATGGAGGCAGTAAAAATGGACAATTGGAGGGAGAATTTCAGAGAATAGCAGAGGGCATTAAACAAGAACTTGAAGAAGCAAATCTGGAAATTGCCGATCTTAAGCGGAAGCTGACAGATACAAGTGAAGAAAAAGATGCTTTAAAGTCAGATTATTTTGCTTCTTTAAGCAAGATGCAAGAAGTGGAGGAAATCATCACCAATCTGAAGGTTGAATCTAAAAGAACAGAGAGTGAAAAATCGGAACTTGTGGCTGAGAATGAAGAGCTGAGACGTAAACTGGACACTGCTGCTAGGATAGAAGCCGAGGTGAATCAAAGATTGGAAGAGCTACATAGAGAAAACAATAACTTAATTCTAGAGAAAGAGACTGCTGTTAAAAGAATTGAAGATGGCGAGAAGTTTACAGAAGATCTTAGAAGAGAAGTTGATCGGCTGAAAGAGGAAAATATAACTCTAAAGCAAGAGCTAGAAAGTGTTAGGGGGGAAGTTTCCGATATCCAGCGATTGGTTGAATCAAGAGAACGCCAAGTTTCAGAATTGAGCCAGAGTCTTAATGCTATGGCAGAAGAGAATAATTCCCTGAACTCGAAACTTTCTGAGGTTTCAAATGAGATTCAGCTGGCACAGGGCACAATACAACAACTCATGGCTGAAATGAGTCAGTCAAAGGAGGAACTGGTTGAGAAAGAAAGGGAAATTTTGACGCTCAAAGAGTTGCATGAGGTGCACGAGAATCAATCATCTGCTCAGATAAAAGAATTAGAGGCACAAGTGACAAGCCTGGAACTTGAGTTGGAACAGTTGCGAGCAACAAACCGAGACAAGGACCTGCAGATAGAGAACAAAGCAAGTGAAGCAAAACAGCTGGAAGAGCAAAATATAGGACTGCAATCCCAAATTTCAGAACTTGAGATGATGTCAGAAAAGAGAGAAGAAGAACTTTTGACTCTCACAAAGAAATTTGAGGATAGTGAGAAAGAATCATTGTCTAAAGTGGAGAATTTGACCGTGCAGATCAACAATCTACTAGTAGAGATGGAGTCACTGCGCACCCAGAAAGCTCAGTTGGAAGAACGTATTGTATTTAAAGATGATGAAGCATCAACTCAAATCAAGAGCTTAACAGATCAGATAAATACTTTGCAGCAGGAGCTGGAGTCCCTGCACAGCCTGAAAGCTGAATTGGAATTGCAGCTCGAGAGAAAAACTCAAGCTATTTCTGATTATGTGATTGAGATAGAAAAGGCAAAAGAAGAGATATTGAGCAAGACTGAGGATCAACAGAGAGTTCTGCAGGAGAAAGAAGGTATTCTGGCACAAATGAAGGATCTAGAATTTGAAGTCAATTCTCTGAAGAGTCAGAAAAGTGGACTGGAAGAGGACTTGAGAACTAAAATTGAAGAGAATGGTCAGTTGAGAGAGAAAAGTATAGGACTGCAATCCCAAATTTCAGAACTTGAGATAATGTCAAAAAAGAGGGAAGAAGAACTTTTGACTCTCACAAAGAAGTTTGAGGATAATGAGAAAGAATCATTGTCTAGAGTGGAGAATTTAACCGTACAGATCAACAATCTGCTAGTAGACATGGAGTCGCTACGCACCCAGAAAGCTCAGCTGGAAGAACATATTGTATTTAAAGATGATGAAGCGTCAGCTCAACTCAAGAGCTTAATGGATCAGACAAATACTTTGCAGGAGGAGCTGGCATCTCTGCACAGCCAGAAAGCAGAACTGGAAGTGCAGCTTGAGAGAAAAACTCAAAATATTTCAGATTACGTGACTGAGATAGAAAAGGCAAAAGAAGAGATAGTGAGCAAGACTGAGGATCAACAAAGAGTTCTGCAGGAAAAAGAAGGTTTGCTGGCACAAATGAAGGTTCTAGAATTTGAGGTCAGTTCTCTGAAGAATCAGAGAAGTGAACTGGAAGAGGACTTGAGAACTAAAATTGAAGAGAATGGTCAGTTGAGAGAGGAAAGTATAGGACTCCAATCCCAAATTTCAGAACTCAAGATGATGTTAGAAAAGAGAGAAGAAGAACTTTTGACTCTCACAAAGAAGTTTGAGGATAACGAGAAAGAATCATTATCTAGAGTGGAGAATTTGACAGTGCAGATCAACAATCTTCTAGCAGACATGGAGTCACTGTGCATCCAGAAAGCTCAGCTGGAAGAACATATTGTAGTTAAAGCGGATGAAGCATCAAGTCAAGTTAAGAGTTTAATGGATCAGATAAATACTTTGCGCCAGGAGCTGGCGTCCCTGCATAGCCAGAAAGCAGGACTTGAAGTGCAGCTGGAGATAAAATCTCAAGCTATGTCAGATTATGTGATTGAGATAGAAAAGGTGAAAGCAGAGATAGCGAGCAAGACTGAGGATCAACAGAGTGTTCTGCAGGAGAAAGAAGGTATTCTGGCACAAGTGAAGGATCTAGAATTTCAAGTCAATTCTCTGAAGAGTCAGAAAGGTGGACTGGAAGAGGACCTGAGAACTAAAATTGAAGAGAATGGTCAATTGAGGGAGGAAAATATAGCTCTACAATCCCAAATTTCAGAACTCGAGATGATGGCGAAAAAGAGAGAAGAAGAACTTTTGACTCTCAGAAAGCAGTCTGAGGATAATGAGAAAGAATCATTATCTAGAGTGGAGAACTTGACAGTGCAGATAAAAAATCTGCTAGTAGACATCGAGTCAGTACGCACCCAGAAAGCTCAGTTGGAAGAACATATTGTATTAAAAGATAATGAAGCATCAACTCAAGTCAAGAGCTTAATGGATCAGATAAATACTTTGCAGCAGAAGGTGACATCCCTGCATAGCCAGAAAGCGGAACTCGAAGTACAGCTGGAGAGAAAAACTCAAGCTACTTCAGATTATGTGATTGAGATAGAAAAGGCAAAAGAAGAGATAGTAAGCAAGACTGAGGATCATCAGAGAGTTCTGCGGGAGAAAGAAAGTTTTCTGGCACAAATAAAGGATCTAGAATTTGAAGTAAATGCTCTGAAGAATCAGAAAGGTGAACTGGAAGAGGACTTAAGAACTAAAATTGAAGAGAATGGTCAGTTGAGGGAGGAAAATATAGGACTGCAATCCCATATTTCAGAACTCGAGATGATGTCAAAAAAGAGAGAAGAGGAACTTTGGACTCTTACAAAGAAGTTTGAGGATAATGAGAAAGAATCATTGACTAGAGTGGAGAATTTGACAGTGCAGATCAACAATCTGCTAGTAGACATTGAGTCACTACGCATCCAGAAAGCTCAGTTGGAAGAACATGTTGTATTAAAAGATGATGAAGCATCAACGCAAGTTAAGAGCTTAATGGATCAGATAAATACTTTGCAACAGGAGCTGGAGTCCCTGCATGGCCAGAAAGCAGAACTGGAAGTACTGCTTGAGAGAAGAACTCAAACTATTACTGATTATGTAATTGAGATAGAGAAGGCAAAAGAAGAGATAGTGAGCAAGACTGAGGACCAACAGAGAGTTTTGCAGGAGAGACACAGCTTGCTGGTACAAATGAAGGATCTAGAATTTGAGGTCAATTCTCTGAAGAATCAGATAGGTGAACTGGAAGAGGAGCTACGAACTAAAATAGAAGAGAATGGTCAGATAAGGGAGGGAAACGTGGGTTTGCAGGGTCGAATCTTTGAATTAGAGAAAACATTGGCAGAGAGAGGGTTTGAGTTCACTGCTCTCCAGGAAAAACATGCAGGCCTGGAGAATGAAACTTCTTCCCAATTAACAGCCCTGGTGGCTCAGGTCAACAATTTGCAGCAGGAGTTGGATTCCTTACAGATCCAGAAAAACGAACTGGAGTTGCACCTAGAGAGAGAGAAACAAGAGTCATCAGAAAGATTGACTAAAATGGAGAACCAAAATTCCGAGCTAGAAAGCCAAATTAGCAATCAGCTGAGAATGCTAGAAGAACAGGTAGAAGCATATAAGAAGTTGGCCGAGGAACACAAAGAGGTTGAGGGCTTATACCAAGAGTGCAAGGCAAATCTTGAAGTTGCAGAAAGGAAGATGGAAGAAATGTCACAAGAATTTCGGAGGGAAATTGAACCTAAAACTCAGATGGTGGCTGATCTGAAGCAAATGGTTGAGGACCTTCAAAGAGATTTGGAAGCAAAGGAAGATGAGAAAAATGAAATTAGAAACCAGATTAAAGATCATCAGAGAATGTTAAAAGAACAAGAAGATGCATTTAACAAGCAAAGTGAGGAATACAAACAACTTGAAACTTCATTTCAGGAATGCAAGTCAATTATTGAAATCACAGAAAGGAAGATGCAAGAAATGGCAGGGGAGCACAATAAGATCGTTCAATATAAGGATCAAATAATTGCTGATTTGGAGGAGATGATTGAAGACTTGAAAAGAGAGATAGAAATGAAAGGAGATGAGCTCAGTACTTTGGTTGAGAATGTCCGCACGATTGAAGTTAAGCTTCGCTTGTCAAATCAAAAACTTCGAGTTACAGAACAATTACTAACTGAGAACGAAGAGAGCTTCAGAAAAGCAGAAGCAAAGTACCTGGAAGAACAAAGACTGCTCGAACAAAGGATCATGACATTGTCTGGAATAATTGCTGCGAACAATGAAGCCTATTGCAGGATGATCACTGATATCTCAGAGAATGTTAATAGTACCTTGACTGGATTTGAAGCTGTTGTCAAGAGATTTGAAGAGGGCTATAAAAACTATGAGCACTGCATCGAAGAAACATCAAAAGAGCTAAGGATTGCAAAACATTGGGCTGAAGAGACAAAGAGTGAAAAGGCGCGGCTAACCAATGCAGTGACTAATTTGATTGAGCAACTGAAAGATCAGAAAGAACAAGAATCTAAGCTGAGAGAGCGAGTGGAGAAGCTACAGATTAAGGCGAACAAGGAACAAGGTGAGAAGGAGAATCTGCTGAAGGCTGTCAATCATCTGGAGAAGAAGGTGGAATTCTTGGAGACAGTAATGAAAGAGAAGGATCAAGGCCTACTAGGCCTAGGAGAAGAGAAGAAGGAGGCCATTAGGCAGCTCTGCTTGTGGATTGATTATCACCGGAGCCGCTGCGATGATCTAAAGGAAATACTCTTGAAAACCGTTAGAGTCCAGAGGGCTGCCTAAAGGAATTCCCTGTTATTTTTCATTCGATTATGTTCATTCTGGTTTTGCATTTAGGGGTTATCTTCATTATTTCATTGTTTTTTATTTCAACATTTCCCTAATAAACATTCTCAGGTAATGTTTATTCAGCATATGTTTCATTAAACTTGGTTGCCTGTAAAGATAAATCTACAGTAAAACCTACTAGGATTTTCTCATCAAGGTAAAAATGTGGTTTTTTGCGCAGATTTCCTACTAACATGGGTTCTAACTTGATTTGTTGTGTCGTCAGGCATACTCTGTCGAATCCGACATCATTTTTTTTGTTTTTTTTTGGGCATTCAAATTGAACACAGGAAAGCTTCCATCCGCGAGTAAGAATGTTATTTTCTTAATGAACTTGACAGGCAAAACAAATTGAACAACAATGACTGAATGCCCAAGATGCTTATCGGACGTCTTGAATGCGTAGAGGACGAATCTCTTTGAAAAAGGAGGACGAAAGTTGAATTACTTTTGGCTTGATAGTAACCGAAAAACAACAGATGGAATCTATTCTGCTGGTAATTGTGAATCGAAGTGCTCTCTGGAAACCCAAAACAGTAGATGCAAAGCCTGATGTGAACTTGAAGGGAATCCCATTCACTACATGCCTTTATATATAGGCTCAAAAACTGCATTTCTGGCACCAAGAGCCAAATAAAGAGGTCAACTGCAATGGCTTCTGACCAGTGCTACAAAGCTGACGAGGAAGCTACTTGTCAGTACCCGGGACAGCAAAAACACTCATTAGGCCAGAAGGTGACGGAGATGGCAAGCTCTATCTTCAAAGGCCACGGAAGCCACCACCACGGTGATGGCCGCCAGACTACCGACTGTTACAGCCAGACGGAAGCCCGTTATGGGGCGAAGGAAACCCAGTCCCAGACCAGTTACTGCTACACCCAGATGGAAGTCCATTACACGGACCATGGCTTGGAGAAAACCCAGACCAATTACTGCTACATGAAACCCAAGGCCAAGGCCATCCCTCCCACACGAGCCTGACTAATGGCAACCAAGCTCGGCACCACGCATCCGGTGCTTTGACTTGCCAGGGTAAGACCAAGACCACAAAGAGGGGCGAGAACAAGAAGAGAGGCGGCCTCCTCCAGAAGATCAAAGATGGCCTTTCTGGTGACAGCAGCAGCGATAGTGAGAGTGACGATGAGAAACCTGGGACAGGAAAGGCAAGTTATACGAATTTTTAAAGCTCAGAAAAATGGGTTTTCGCTAAATTTAGTGACAGTTTTTTTTTTTTCTTGAACCCTTTTGCTAAATTCCAACACAGTGTTTTGCAGAACCGAAGAGGATCAGTCTTGGGGAATCCATGATCGACTGAATGAAGGTTCCTTATAGCATTAAAAAAAAAAAGTTATGGAATCAATAAAACGCCTATATATGGCATGGCCATTACTAATATGACGTTAATGAAGAAATGCTGCTTCACTATGGAATGCCCTTTATGTAAAAGTGAATTTCTACTATAAACATACAGCAATATCTTGATATATAAAAGAAAATTGGTGTTAGCCAAACCTTCTCTTGAACTCCTAAAGTTCGCCATTAACAGGTTACAAGAAAAGGGTGATTTAAAAATTTGTGCGGATACAAATAAAATACGGAGTTCCAAGTATCAATGCAAAGAACAAAGTAAATCGAAACCCTCACCAAATCCTGGATTACAATTGTAAACACCTAATTTTATTGAAGATCTCTCTCAATGGTTCCTTCCTTGGATTTCCATCAAGCACGTTACGACAACAATGATCATCGATCTCGTTTCAACTTTAGATATGTGTGTGTGAGATAGTACAATTGATTAGAAACTGTTCTGCCTTACCAATCATTAAAAACTGATAAAACAGGCCAATCGTTTTTTATACTGACTTGATCTGAAACGAAGTCATTTCATGCAAATCTTCAAAATTTTAAATAATACTTTTATCAACTAATTCAGTTTAACATTTCAACAAGGGCCGAAGGATATGAAATAAGGGATCCAATTCTTAAACATAAGACTTCAAATACAATAAGTTACCATTTCCTCCAGTAACTGAGATACACTAATAACCACCTCAATGTCTGAAATAGTTATAACTAGAACACCATCCCTTTAGTGTAGTAATCTTTCATCTACCAGGAAAAAAGAAACATTCTTAAGTCTTAACTACTAATGTCTTTTATGCAAAAAAAAAAAAAAGGGGGTCAAACTAAAAATACCTCAGAAGAGAATACCACTAAAAACCTAAACCAGACAACATTAAACAACATGACACCATTGCTAAGAAGTAAAATCCAAAAACAAAACTACCATTTACACTTTTAACCCAAAAAAGGGGCAAAATATCGCTCGATTTCGAGAAAAAACGGACGAGAATTGTTATATCCTAATTAGCAAGAATCTCCCATAACAATTCAGCATCAAAAGATGGCATTCTTGCAAGCGAACAGTCTTCAAACAGTGGTTCATCTGGTGTAGTCATTGGATAATCATTCGTAATAGAGGACGGTGAATTCTCACATCTCCAAAACTCATCTTCGGACACACCTGGTGACGGTAATTCTTGGCTTAAATTGTCACTAAAAACTGCAGGCGATAACGATGAAGAGGAGGAGCATGAATCTGTTACTTTCACTTCTTTTTCAGCTTCAGGGGAAGCAGCAGCAGTAGCACGACGACCAGAGTTGGCCTTCTTGGCGTTCTTTTTAGCTTTCTCTCTTTTCAACTTTTGACAAATGGCCTGAATCTTAGCATCCACCGTGTTCTTCAGAGCATTCAACCTAGCACCATCTCCCAATCCCAACTTACTTGGATCTTTCAGATTTGGGAAATTCAACCTTGCGTATTCCCCTCTGAGCTTATACGCGGCACAATCATAGGCAAAAGCAGCAGCTTCAGCTGTTTCGTAAGTGCCTAACCAGACCCGCATTCTGTTCTGTGGGAGTCTGATTTCGGCTACCCATTTGCCCCACTGCCTCTGCCTCACGCCCCTGTATAACTTCTTCTTTTGAGGACTCAAGTAACCGCTCGTCGATGCAAGGTTTTGGTGGTTTTGAAACGGACCCGTCAGCGAGTTTCGTGTAAATGAAGGGTTCTCTTTGTTTTCTCGGCAGAATTTTTGAAGGAGATCTCGCTGGCGGAGATAGACTGAAGAGCCTAATGGCTCGTAAACAGAATTGGTGGCGGCCATGGCTGTTGATGTTGAGCAATGAGAGAAGATTGAATCTAAGGTATTCGAGCCTCCTGATAATATGATCTGTGATAGCGAAGACCCAATATCGGCGCCATTGTTGAATCCAAAATGATGATTGATTTCTTGCATTTTTTTTTTTTTTTTTGGTGTCCTGAATTTAAAATCCCGGGAAACAGAATGCCAGAGGAAAGATTAGAGAGGTAAACAGGGCTCTAAAAACTGTCCCTTTTCCTTCTAAAACAAAGTGAAATAATGATTAAAAAAACAGAGAAACCTTTAGAAAAAAAAAAAAAAACCAAGAACAAGGAAGGTCCCAAAAGAGATTTGAAGAAAGGTATAATTATTGTCTTGAAACAGAGATAAAGGAAATGAATAGTTTAACGATAAACAAATGTTGGGTTGAACTTTAAAAATCTGAGAGGAC
>JBBYHK010000023.1:15507966-15519653 GCA_038382065.1 Adansonia grandidieri | reverse complement strand
AAACAATAATTTAACTAATTTATAAAATTATATTTTACCCTTATTCGTAACTTATAAATAATACATTAATTAATTTTTTTTAATTTTTAATTTTATTATATAATGAATAGTTTTTTTATTTCATCTATATTTTAAAAATATAATTTAATTTATATACATGAAGTTTTTATATATATATTTTCTGTATTAACAATGAGGTTTGCAAAAATGTTATCAGTAAATTTTTAACTTTTAATTAATAAAAGGATAAACGATAAAATTTATTAAAAAATTATGATGATAAATATCGTTTTTATGATTATAGATTAAAATGAAATTTTACTAAAAAGATGGTGGACTATCAATATCTTTTACTTTCCCTTGTATTTTAAGGAATAATAATAGATAAAAGGAGATCATGTGCTGAGACGACGTCGTTTCTAGAAAATCCTAAAGCTAATTACTAAAACTATCCCAATGTAACCTATTTTTCTGGTTTGAGTGTCTCCTTCAACTCAGTTACGACTCTTCGCTCTCTCTTCTTCAACAAAGTTGAATTTTCGTTTGATTTTTTACACCTTTTAATTCTTTTTTCAGAAAAAAAAAGGAAATATTATTACAAAAACCCCAAATTAGAAAAGCTAAAATATATATATATATATATGTTTTAATTTTTTTTTTTGCCTTTTGGAATCACCGGAGATTTCTAGGGTTTTATTTGATGTACGGCGAAGCTTTAATGTCTTATGAATGGAGATTGCCTATAGCCTCTCCATAGCCGTCCAATCCTATCAGCTGTTGATCATAGCCACGATCACTACCGTCTTTTCCCTCCTCGTAGCCCTCCGATCATTTTCCAAGAGGCCCCACAAATCCAACGCCTCTGGTCCCTCCACGTCAGACGGTAAAGAGGAAGCCAAGGAAGCCACACCTTCGTCCTCCTGTAACTGTTCCTGCTCCTGCAACGGAACTTCCGGTTCCGCGGAGTTCCTTGACGGTGGTATTGCCGTTACGGAGGAGGACGGTATGGTGATGGCGGATGTTTCCAAGGTAGTCGCGGAGAGACAGAACGGGGCGTCGATGATGGAGCAGTTAGTGCCGGAGATTACAACACACGCGCTCAGTTACCTGGATTATCCGAGCCTTTGCCGGCTCTCTATGACTAATTCGCTGATGAGAAAGGCGGCTAATGATGATAATGTTTGGAAAGCGCTTTATCACAAGGTACCAATTTCCCCAATTTTAATTTGGGGACTTCTTTGTTTGGCTTGAATTTTGATTTTCATGAATTATGTGTCTAATTTCTTGTAGCATTTGCTAGTAAGGAAAATACACTTAACTAAGTAATAAAATTGTTCAAAAAATTAATTATCAAAGATAAAACTACTCTCAGAGATCATTCTTGTCTTCGAAAAGAAAAAACAATTCCCTTGACTCCTTCATTGTGTTTGTTTCATGACATTTCCAATGAAAGTATGAAACCCATCTTTCGTTAATCGATTATTAGTTCCTAGTTTATTGGAAAAATAGAACTTAACTGCAAAATCATGGTTTGTTTTACTTGAATGCAGAGATGTGCTTCTTTTAATGTTTGCTGCTGATATTCTGGCCAGATATCAGGCGTGTTGTTGACTTTATGCGGGAAAAAAAAAGGCTTTTGTCTTCTTATATAAGTCCTTTAAAGGAAGAGTGATGGTCTTTTTCTGCAGTTTGTATGGATGTTGTATCTTCTATTTTTTTTTTTTCCTTTCTGGTGTGAGTTTGTTTATCGCCTTATAAGCTTTAAAAAATGATCAATCACAATTTTCAACCTTTAGGCCCATTATTGTTATGTAGATGGTGATTGCGATTTCTTTTTTCTTACCATTATTTCTTTAGTTAAACCATTGTGCGTTCCCATGTGTTTCTCAACGGTTGTTTGTTGATATCTTTCGCAATTGTGGGGCTGTAGGCATAAATTTTGTGCTTTAATCTTTTGTTTGTTAGGATTTTACTTTGGAGCAAGATAGCGTAAAACCAGTTAATGGGTGGAAGGCATACTATGCAGCTACAAGAGCCGTAATGAAAGTTAATACAGAATTCTTTAACATCATCAGAGATAGGTCTCTTTCGGGAATGATTCGTTTTTGGCTGAATGCAGATTATGTAAAGTGTGTTCATGCATCAGGTGAACTTTTTTCAGGGTATGATGCTTTCAGTCCAACATCAGGAAATGCTGTTTGCTGTTTTTTGTTCTTATGATAATGGAGTTTATAATTTCAATAAGTTCTATCATTTTTCATCAGGCTTCTGCTCTAAAATTCAGATTCTAGCCTTGAAGTGGGTCTGGGTTCAAAATTTGAACCCAGCCCTACAAAGTTTTTGGAGCCATTTTTATTCTTTTATCATGTTGCTTGAACATTTTCCTGTAGATCTTTACCACTGTATGATTGGGTTGAGTTGCATGGACATGCTTAGCTACCTTTTTATAGATTTTATGTAGCACAGTTGATTAATGCGATTCAAATGAGGGCCTGGTCTCGTGATGTTTGCCTAGCTAAGATGCCTAGAAAATACTGTGATGATTCCAAATATTTGAGGATAAATGATCACAATGTAAGTGGCTTAGTCGTTTGTTGGTTCCAACATTTGAAATCTTTTACAAGAGTTTTGCTATTAGCACGTTCTGATTTCCTCTCTTGGAATAACAATACCTTTAATCTTAACATGTTAGCGCAATTCAACTGTTAGGGAAAAAAAAAGCCTTGTGTTTTTTGCTACAAGCATGAGACATATTCATGCTTCAAACAGAAGGCATGGTACCCCTTGGTGTTGGGAAGTACCGAGAACAAGAGATGTTATGTTGATGATATATGTGTTAGAAGCAACTACATTCGAATAGAATTTCACAAGGAAAGACAAAGATATTATAATTTGTAAAACTGAATTATGAACGTATTATTGAACCTGTATGTTTGAGTTGTCCAAATGGAGGATGTATTGCATATCATGATCGAGGGCAAAAGCTTGACTGAAACATATTTATTTCACGATATTCTGAGCAGCAAATTTCTTCCTCTTTTGGGTTATCCCTTTTGTTTCAAGCTTAGTCCTGCTCCTGCATCAGATGAGAAGGCTTCGTGATGAAAAATATTCAAGACTTAGCCTAGCCTTATGAAAATTGTGACCTTCTTGATGTTTTCAGGAAGTAGGTTGACATTAGCTTGTCAACGTGCTAGTAATACATCAGATTAGCATTTTGCTTAGGCTTAGGCTTAGGTCTTCATGTCACTGGTTTGCTTTGCTGAGATACATCGTTCTTTTCCCAATTGCAGGTATAATGCGGTAATACTGAGTTGGCACCTAGCATTTAATTTGGAGCAAGGGGTTGATTTCCAGGTTACAGATGTTCGAGCACGGGTACTGACAGACATGGCTTGGGTAACTATGAAAACTTATGTTGACATGGATAATGGTGCATTTAACATGACTAATGTCTTTGAGTTCCATCGCGGACGGTGGTACCTTGTGCATCATCACAGCTCAGTGTTGCTTGCTGATGGTGACGTGGATCAACATATTGTTCATGGATAACAGAAAGATGAAGAGAGTTAATAGAATTGATAATTTTAGTACTCGCTTTCAAAATGGATACTAGCAATTTATTAGCAAAAGCAAGTTGCTTGAAATTTATCTGGGATTTCTTATATCCTTTTTCGGCTTTTCCACCTCAGTTTTGGGTATTTTGTGGTAAATCATGTTTTACGTTTTAGTCATTTTTGTCTTTGGCCTCCTACTTCACATTTTTGTATATGTATGAAAGGTAGGTGAATTCACAGAAGTTGCATCAGTAATTCAGTAATGGCTGTTGATAATATAATTACGTCAAGTATAAACTACAATGTTGTGTTAGTGAAGATTATAGATAGCAGATTGGGAAAAATGTTAAAATGGGAATTGTCCAGTGATATCGATTCGGTTTTGAAGAAATATTGTGGTTGATCGGAATCAATCCGAATTAGAATCTCCCACCAATGCAGTTGAAGGGTCACCTTTCAGGTGGCATTCATACTCGTATAACTAGGAGAAATTACTTAAAACTTTTGAGTCTACCGTAAGGTAAAATTTAAGTTTCACCAAATGATATGAATTTAATCGATAGATTAAAAGGACTAAGACAAGGCGGGGTAAAAAGTAGCCAGCTTTGACCCTAACCAACGCACAAGGTTCTATGGTCTACTGGACTCTGAATCCAGTAACCCGAGGTCAAATCTCGGTGGAACCTATAGCTTCTTTATTTATCTGGAAATGGTAAAACGAATAATTAGAAAGAACTAAAACTACAAGTGCAAATGCATACATATATATAATTTTTACCTTATTTTAACCACTTGTTAGGATATTTTCTTTTTACTCTAAAGTATGTCATTTTTACTTTACACTTTAAAAAAAAAAAAAAATCATCAGAAGTTGATTGTTGAAGCATTGAAGCAAAGTGGGTTGTCAATAAAAAGCTTCAAAACTAGCTAGGTTACTGGCAAGCAGAGAGATCTTAGGTTAACAATAGCAGTAAAAGAAATCCAATTATAAATGGTAGTACTAAAATTGTTAGCATTTATATGTACAAGATGCTTAAGCTACTAAGCATATTTTGACACACACATAAAAAAAAGCTGCATGTAACAATTCTTTCTAGTAGACTACCAGATTGCAAGATGCAGAAATCTGGCTATGGTGTTTTGTTCTTATCCATGGGAACCTTGGACACATTTGACAAAGCTGTTGGCTTCTTCCATCCCACCACCCAAGTCTTCTTGCTCCGCCTTGGCGTCGGTGGCGTTAGAGTAGCTGAGCTTACAGCCATTCTCATCTTCTCGATCAAGGCCTCAGTGTTCACCTGTTCCGACAAAATGTCCCCAAGTTGCTGACTGCTGATCGCCATTTTCACTTTCCAAACCCCGTTCTTCTGCGATGGCAGCACTTCCAGTGTCGAACTACTCGACAAATTCTCAACGAAATCGGCTGCTGACATCTTTGGCGGCTCAATCTGATTAACCCAATCCATTTCAACTTTTTTCACATCTTCTTCGTTAACCCGTTTTCTGACCCCAGCGTCACCACTAGATTTTCGAACCTTCTCCAGAGGAAGAAGATAGTAAAATCCACCATTAACCAGGCATTCATCTTCAGGCAATGGAAACGAAGCTTGACCTCTTCTGCAAATTGCATACCCTGGAAAATCATTTACAATCTCCCGAGCTAGTTTAGGGCCCTTGACATCAATGATTTCACCGGCGTCAGTTAAAACCCTGATGGAGTTGCTGCTGCTGCACTCCCCAGAGACCCCTTTGAGAGAACAATTCCCCATTGACAAATTTTTTTCCTAAGCCTTTCACACTCATTCACAGTCACAGTTAGCTTCAGAATTGTATTTAAAACTTGGAATCTGGGTAAAAACTAGTGGAAAGAAAATAGGGGGGGAAGGTGTCAGGAAGAGACAATTTAGGTGGGTTTGTTTTCAAAATTTTGATCGGCGCCATGTGATACTAGACCGTTGGCATACGATTTTTTGATTATTTAAGGGGAATTTTGAGTTTTGTACAACTTGGAAGGCAAACCAAGAAGAATAGATTATAATTATGATGTTCCGATTTTTTTTTTAAAATTATTTATGTTTAATATATTTATGAATATAGGTATAAAATATAATTTTTTATAATTTTTTTACGTACATAAAAAAATTTTAAAAAATAAATATAACCGATATTAAATATATATATGTACTTGATATTCAATCTGAGTTTAAGGAATATAGGATTAGATAATAGAAGTTAAATGATACTTTAGAAGCAGATGAGTTCAAATTAACGGTCTAGGCCTCGGGGGTGTGCATGCATTTGTACTTTACCTGGATGTATTCCTTTCTAATTTTCTCCGGCATATGAAATTTGAGGCAAAAGGGGGCAAAATTTTCAGAATTTTAGGGCCTTTTTTTTTTTTTTTTTTTTTTTATAAATGTTGCCTATTTTCATTGGTTAGTTCACGTACAGCACTTAAGCAAGCAAAAGAGCTTAGTTTGCTCGCGGGAAAAAATTGAGTTACTCCAGAATTTTTATCAAGTCTAACATCGTTGGCTTATAAGAGTAAATTTACGCTTTTATGCACACGCAGGCAAACTGGCAAAAGGCATACGCTCTATGCCCCGATCAATCGAACGAGGAGAGCCCAAAAGCTAGTGTAGATGGTAGGCTTCAACTTGAATTCTGTTAGAGTCTGGGGTATCTCATTGATGCAGATTGAGTGAGTCTAGGCAAAACCAGTTTATTGTAAAATGTTCAGAAAAAGAAAAAGGCATTAAGACAGGGCCCAACCGGGTTCGAACCGGTGACCTCTTGATCTGCAGTCAAATGCTCTACCACTGAGCTATGGACCCTTGGTGGTGTGGAATAATTTAATATAGAATTTGTTTACTTTTAATTCCTTTTGCATAAGTAATCTTGCTTGCATTTTACAGTGCCTTTTGCCAGTTTTCATTATTTAATTATTTTTTAATATTTATTAAAATTGATTTTTTGATCTATTCAGTTATCAAATCTTATAATCGAAATTAATAATCAATTAAAAATTAAAATCGCTAAAACTAAATCGAAATAATCATACTCATTCGATTCTCTCAGTTTAATTTATTATACTCAATTAATGCTCAACTTTTAAAGACAAAAAAAAGGAACCACTCCATTTTTTATCCCTTGTTCTTATCACCAACATGGTATCAGCATTAATGGGACCTGATTATTCCAATTCAACTTCTTTGTGCAACTGCAAATTACTATAAGCGGCAGCAAAATCACATCAGAAGAGGTGAAGCCGACAATCATGGTAGCTGGTTCGATTGAGGCTGCTATAATGCCGACTGGGATTGATGGGTTTTATTAGCTTCTCGGGCATTGTTTCAAAGAAAATGATGAAACACAAGAGGGCTCCAAGACCTGAGCGTGACAACTGACAGAGATCGTGATGGTTTCGTTATGGCAGAAAGAACACCAAGTTAATGACATTTAACTTGTTATGAGATTTGGCTGAGGTTTACGCTATTAAAAAAGGTCTTTTAAGGACACTTCTGACATGAAGATGAATGGGAGAAAAGTGATATTCTACCTTCAATTTTTTTTTCTTTTTTAAATTCCATGGAAAATGAGCTTCAATCCACATGCATCAATGATCAAATTAATGTTATTTAATGAGAACTTGTTCAGTTGGTCACATGGCAACAGAACTTTAAGGGGCTAACTACTGGAAATTTTGTTCTATTTCCTCCTTTTTATTCAATGATTGGACACGGCCTTGGAACTGCTGGTGTACTGGAAGCCATAAGCAACCATAAAAGCAGTCGCAACTCACAATTGAGTGGCTGCTAGAACCATTCACGAACAGAATAGTTCGTCTGATTCGTATTAAGTTTGAATATAATTTTTTTTAGTTCAAATTAATCTGATTTAAATTTAACTTGATCTTTATTTGGATAAAAAAATAAAAAAATTTCAAGCGACGATCCAATCTGTGAACATTTATAACGGCTGAATTTTACGATTAAGCAAGATTTATTCACGAAGGCTTTTTTCCCCTACATATATATTGGGAGTTAAAACCCTGTCAAATTGGAAATCATGGAACATTTTGCTCATATTTATATAGTTAGCTTATTAATCAAGCGAACTTAGTTCTACACAAAACAAAATATTCCTTTATATAATCCAGTGGTATTATTACAAATGATTTCATGTTCTTGTACCATATCTTTTATTGTAGAACTTGGAGCCTGATGTAACAATTGATACTGTTACAACGTGATGAAGAAACAGCATGAAATTAAATTTTGGTATCTACATTAACTCTTCAAAATCTAAAGAAAACTTATGTTTTTGCAGTAAGGAAAAGGTCAATATTCTGACTGATTCAAGCTAATTTCTGCAACTTGGAAATCAAAGAATGATGATATTTATGACGATTTTGCTAGCGCTGTCTTGAGTCATTTCTGTTTCCATCTTTTTTATTGAAATTTAAATATAATAATTGGATATTTTTATCGGTTTAACTTTTTAAAATAACAGATTATTAAATTTAACATGGCATAAAGCTTTCGAATTTTAAATATCGACAATAGCTTTTCATTTTTTTTTTGTTAAATGTTTTTACTCGGTATCTTTTTACTGAATATCAGGTTACATCCGACTTGTACATTTAAAGATGATTGATAATCCAATTTAACAACTTTGATCCGAACTTCATTTTCAAAAGGGATTTCTGGGAAGGTGTACAAGTTTGCGTGGTCTTTCTTTCCGCTGGTTCTTCCATAAAACAAACTTTTCAGCCTCTGTTCCACCAGGGTTCGTTCACTGCCTCGTGACCCACTTAATTTCTACTTTATAATTCTGAAGCCTAAACTGTTTTCCTTTAATCATGACTTTAGATTTTTTTTATTAAAGAAAACATCAATGACTTCGATTATGTTAAATGATAGAAACTTTCATCCATTATTATCTCCGATACTATCTAATTTAAGCAGAGTAAGTTGATCGATCCATATTATTTATCTAATAATTGTAAATATTGAAGAGAGTTAAAATCATAAAACAATAATTGTAATGTCACATTTATCAATCCCTGCAGCTTGCCGGAGACAATTAATTGGACAAAGGTTCTTGGCTAAAAATCACTACTCCAATGAAAAATTCTAAGCTTGGATGAAGTTTGCTGATTCCCCTCTTAAGTTTTTCCATTTAATTTGTTGATAGTACAAAACACTAGGTTATCATAATATTTGCTTTTAAGCCGACATTAAAGTTAATAAACCCCACTTGCTTGGTGCTGTGTAACTGTTGTGGCTTATGAATCCGATGGTGCACATGGGGGGCAACTTGATGTTAACAAAGCAGTACTTAGCTAGCTACTATATTGTCCCTTAATCCTCCATTATATATGTTTTGTTGTAAACTATTACTTTTATATAAACTAACTCTAAGATTAGACCATCATCAGTCTAACTGCTCCTACTTTTAGTCCTCTTCATATTTGAATTAATCTAGTCGTAAATTTTATAAATTATATATTTATTTCATGTTTAAATGATTTTTTATATTTAATTTTATTTAAATTATTATTTATTTATATAAATTTTAATATATTATTTTAATATTGAGGTGTCCACAAGCTTAGATGAGCTATTGCATGGGGAAAATTTTTCCCCTTGCTCAGGTCTTGATTGGGTTATTTCACTTATTAAAAATTTATATTTATATTAATAATTATAATTAAATTTAAAATAAAAATATTATTTTATTTTATAAATAGAAATTTAAACTAAACCGACCTAACTCAAATTATTAAAAATTTTATCAAGATGTAGCCAATATGAATAGAACCTTGCTGTGAACTTCAATGATTGTTTTACACTGTGCAGTGATGCATTGATTTCTTCAAACTTCTAACATTCAAAACCCTTTAATTCTAGTTTTTAATTGAAAACTCAACCACCATCATTTCAGCAGTAATTAAGATTTGATCTCTTCCTTAATCTCTATTATCTTTCTCCCTCGGTATTAATTATCTACATATGCCAAGGAATTAGTTAAACAATCTTTGAGAGATGTTTTTTTTGTTTTTTTTAATGCCGTCCTTAGACCAGCAGTTTGCATGATTTCTGAAAATAATTAGACATCGCAATTAAGCGGCAATTTAAACTAATTGATGTTAGATTTCTATAATACTCATATATTGTTGGTAGGTAAACTAACAGCCTAACTTCAAGCTTTTATATAATCCTCGCATAATACAGTCTCATATATTTCTACGTAGGTAAATTAATATAAGGAGAACAATACTCACATAACTTGATTTGATTTACATCATTAGATAATTGTTTATAGAGAATGTATTTTATATACTATTGATGTAAGTTTTAAATTTAATAAGCAATATTAATATGGTGATATATACTCTTACTATAAATTTTAAAAAATAAAAAAATTATAATTAAAAATTAAGATATATAAAAGTCTGTAAACTTCAGCTTATAAAGATAAAAGAAATTTTACTGCAAATTTATCAAACACGAACTCTTATAGATATTACTGGATTATGATTATAATTTTTTACTCGTGACTATTGTAACTCATTAAAAAAATTGATTCAGTTAATAGGTGTTTATGGACTATGAACATCGATTAAGGATTTTATTTTAGTTAAATTTTTGGATTTAGTATATTATTTTTATTGAATTTAAAAAATAATATTTTAATTAATTTTATTAATAAGTAATTGAATATTGCAATGGTTCGTTTTTTATGCACTAACTAATATATTGATTACTCAATACATAAAAATTAAAACTTCAATTTGAAGCACCAAACATGAGAACCTTATATATATATATATATATATATATATAGGGGACAAAGCTTACCCAAACGTATAGTGTACCCACTGTTGGATCCCTCTTTGACCTAATCTGACGCACTAAATTAGTCGCCAATAGGGATATTCAATTTTGGGGCAAAGAGAAAGGGAAAAATTGGAAAGCCAATGAAAGTGTAGTCACATGGAATTTGACTTTCATTTTAGTGGTTACCGGTAAGCTATTTAGTTTGACCAATCTTTTTCAGTTTAAATGACTTGGTTTTATTAGGGGGGAAATGGTATTGGCGACTAGTGACTCCAATTAAGTTTTTTTTTTTTTTTTTGTTGTTACAAATAAATATTAATTAACCTTAAACAATGTCTTAAAGATATTCATTCGCAAAAATTCATTAATAAAAAAGTTGGATTAAGGTTTTTTTTAACTTGAAAAGTCTTCGACATTAAGGTTCTTGAATTATTATGTCTTGAAATAGAACATTTCAAACTAAAACTAAGTGAATTGTACTAAGAATTAATTTGGGAATATTGAGGGAAAAAAGCCCTTCAAAAATGGCGACTTTGCTTGGTTGAAACAGTTGAAGCAGAAGAAATTACTTTAAAAATTTTAGTAAAAATTAAAAAAATATGCACTTAATCATGGATGCTGGAAGTAACTCTTCACCATGTAAATTACTTTTTAGTGTATATACAAAATCGCGAGACAATAGAAGGGCCAAGATTAATGTTTCTCGAGTTTAATTGGAGGCTTCCAATGAGGTTTTTGTGTCGTTTTCCCGTCTTAAAATTAAAAAAAAAAAAGTCGACCCTATATATCTCGTATTTTTTTGTTGCGTTAGTTGTATAAATATATACATGAAATAAATTATTAAATATGTTATAATTTAAAAAATGAGTACTATATATAGACGTGTCATATTATATTTATTATATTATTTTTATGTTTGTTATATATATTATATTTGTACATTGTCTTTTTATATTGTATTAAATTTGAAAAAGCAATCAAAGTATTAGAAGGAAAAAAAAAAAAGAAGAGAGATCCAATAAAACCCAAGATTTTTGGACAAAAAGGACTTGAAATCAACAACCATAACCAAACCCTAGCTTTAACTTTTACGATCCAACGGTTGGGAAACTCTTAATCTAGTCAAACAAAAAGCCAAAAGCTGTATTATTTGGGGACCAAAATCCCACTCTACTTCTCAGTCCCTTCCTCACTCACATTTGTTGGAAAGTTCAAATATTAATTAGATTAAGATTAATAATGCTTACAAGGAAACAATTGTTGGTCTAGGCTCCACTAATTAAAAAAA
>JBBYHK010000023.1:15497192-15507866 GCA_038382065.1 Adansonia grandidieri | reverse complement strand
TTTTTATTATCAAATAAATATTTAAATATTTTCGATTAGCATAAAATATGACTTATATAATCTATTCAAATAGAGCATAAAATTTATTTATCTAATTAATTACAAAATATAAAATAATGTAAATGATGTTTATTTTGTGCGTATAATATTTCCTTTTTATAAAGAAAAATATATATATATATATATAGATATATATATATTTGGTTTAGGAATCAAAATACCTGTACCAATTTATTCTGGGTAAACCAATGATTCATTTGGCCGGAAAGAAACAACAGACTTTTAACTAAACTACCATCTAACATAAAGATTCTCATCGTAATCCTCCATCATAGTTTTTTTTTTTTAAAACAAATAAACTCTTCCAATTTAGCAGACGACAGAAATAACAACTCTTCGTAAGAGAAAGGGTCACGCACTTATCATAGATTTGATTGCCATAAATAAAGCGCATCAGAAAGTCCAAATTATTATTATTATATTAACAATAATAATAAGACAGGTGTCAAGCAATAAAGTTAGGCACAAGAAATCTAGGTTTTGGTTTGCTTTGCTGCAAAATTATACGCAGGTTACAGCCAAACACACACCAACGTTAACGGTGATTGGTTTGTCTTCATGTCTCTCTTGTCACCATGTTATATAATTAACCCCTCCCCCCAAAAAAAGTTGGTTTAACCCCAAACCAGCATGCCCATCCAAACCATCAAAGTTAATTATTTAACGAATGGTGCTGACGTGGACTCGATCAAAATCTGATTTATTTTGCATAGCCTGCAATAATATCTGGGGTTTGGATTCCGACAAATTGTGCAACCAATTCCTTGACCATACACACCATTTTTTTTTCGAAGATTGATTGCGACAATTATTACATAAAGATCATAAAATCTCTAATCCTAGAGAGTATTTCTTTTTAACTTTAGTTCGAAATGAAGTTAAAAAAAAGATTATCGACAGTCGAACATTTAATTTATTAAATTTTAAAAATTTTAACGGGTATTAAGTTATTTAAAATATAAATAGAACTATTCGGAATATGAATTCAAATAAAAATAAATTGTTAATAATTTTACAAGTGAAGTTTACAAGTGGTTATTAATAGGATATTTTGTTAATTAATTATTATCATATATATATATTTAAAGTTGAGTGGTTTAATTAAATATAAATATTAATGAAGAAAAAAGAGCAAATAAAATGGCTAGTAGTGTGGAAGGAATCTGAAAATATATACGTATTAGATTTTATCCTTGTATCGTTATGCCATATATAAATATAGAAATTAAATTAAATTCAAAGATGCAAATTAAAGGAAGAATATGATCCTAAAGTTGATTAATTTAATAAAGTAAAAAATAAAAAAAATAAAGTTGGTATTAAACAAACAAATCATAATCTTTGCTTTTTCATTTTCCTGATAAATTCCTCCCAGGAAAGCGGTAAAAAAGTAGCCCATCCTGACGTATGGGTCATTGATTTTTTCCACGCAGAAGCTGCATGCCCTACCCCCCACTCGGTTGCTACTCTCTCCTGAGTCCTAACAATTATTTCAACCCTGATGCACCACAAATGAAAAGTTAAACGCAACTTGCACGTGGAAATACCGAACACCAAAAAGTCTGTTTACTAAAACAGGGTCATTAGAGTGCAGGTTGTTTTTTTTCAAAGAAGATGAGTTGAATATTTCGTAGGCACGAAAAAAAATTGTCAGAAGATATCGAAGCTTGAGTTTCGGAACATACACGTATGTTTAACTTAATTTTGGATCGAAAGAGTTTTGATAAAAGGTAAAAGAAATATTACATGAAATGTCAAAGTATACGGTGGAATTAACTTAGATTAATATTTATCTATATTTATATACTTGATTGTTAAATATTTATAAGTTGATTTGTTGATTAATCTGATAGGTTCAGGTTGGGATCTACATTTTTATGTTTCAACTAACTCGACTCAAAATAATAATTTTATATTTAAGTAATATATTTTTATTTAAATTTAATTATAAAATATATATTAATAAAAAATATTTTTAATAAAGTGAATAGCAATTTAAATTTAATAGAAAGCTCAACTAAATTAAATTAAATTAAATTCAAACTTTTAACTTAAAATTTAAATTTTTTTAAAACTACGTCTGGACTAGCTTTACTCCGCCCATTGTACATCTCTATTTGTCATAAAATACATGTGTACCTAAAGAAAAATGTCAAATGTGGCCAATAACTTCTAGGTCGAATGACAAAAGATTTATAATGATAAAAGAGTTTGGATTCCACTTCTGACATTTCCTCCCAACCTCAAATTATTAAAAAAAAAAAAATTCAAATCTCGTTTATGTAGAGATTCAGCATTTAGGATATAACTTTTAATGAGGTAAAATATTCAAAATTGTTTTACTTCGAATGAAATCTGAACGCTTCGAATGGGTCATTGCTTGCTTGATTGCTAGCTACTTGCCGTAGAAAGAAAAGGTGGGAAACGATGACGAATTGATGACAAATGGAGTCAAAAATACGAAAACGACAACGTTAGTGAACACGACACCTGGAAAGGAACCCACATAAACCCAACCAGGTGTAAACTCCAGTTTGGCAAACCGGCGTGATGTGTACATACGAGAGCCACCGAACCGCTCCCAGATTGTCTGGGAAAAAGAACAGGTTTCTTTCTGCAAGGATCAAGATCCAACACCTCCCACGTGTTCACGTGGACCCCAAAGTCTTGTGGCAGAATCCGGTAATTATCACCACCTTCCCAGGGCAAATGACTAATCCTTAAGTCTTCCTTTCAATATAAAAAATGGAAAATAAAATATAAAATGAAAAATGAGAGAAAAAATGACCCCAAATTTCTGCCGGGTTAATTCATGCCAGCCCTGTTGCCTGTTTCGAAGCAGACAACGAAAGAGACGGCAATAAACGGCAACAACTAACGTAGGAATCACACTTGACGCCTGTCCTTTATCCCCAACCACACTCATTCCAATGCCCAAGCATCCGTACGTATAACGTAGTTAGTAAACGGCTTTCTGCCGTTTGCCGTCAAATGGTGCCGTCACGTTAACCCACCTGAGGGCATTATTACCTTCCTTCCCCCATCCTCCAGTTAAATCCAGAACCAGAGTTAGTCAGTTAGTTTAGTTAAACTAGCCTTGCACTCACGATAAAACAATACTTCAGAGAAATCAAACAAGGAGAGAGATAAAGAAAGAATCGGAGTTAAAGGCAGACAGCAAAACAAAGTCGCGTAATAGAAGACGCGCGCGAATCGGTGTTAGGGGATTCTCTGCATTTTCAGACGGGGAGATTGAGGAAATTAGAAAGTTGACGCGAAAACCGGTTTTAAAAGGTGAAGCAAGGCGGTTTTGTAACGGTTAAAGCGTTTTTCGGTTACGGTAATGGGATCTCGCGATCGTTACGGAGAGGCAAAGAGGTAGGGGAAAAAAGTGTGTGGAAAGTGGTAGTTGTTTTCTGGAATCGAAGAGTCGAGCAGTTTATATCGTGTTAATTAATTAGCTTTGTTATTAATCGTAGTTATTTGGTTTTTATTTTGGTAATTAAGTGCATATAATAAGGTATATTAAGTGAAGGATTAGAACGGTTTGGAGGATTTAATTGTTTTATTTGGGGGATTTTGAAATTTGTTTCTGCTGCTACTGGTTGTTGACTTGGAGAGTTAGGGAGGGTTCAATGATGGCGAATAGGGGAGGGTCGTTTTCGCAGACGAATAATGTCCTTGAAGGTAAAAAGAAGCAACAAAATTGATCTTTGGTTTTAGATTTTCTTCAACTTCTTTTCTTTTCTTTTTTCCTGGAAAATTTTTGATAGCTTTCATTTCGTCTTGAGTGATAGGAAATGGAGGGGATGATCTGTATATGGAGTTATGGAAGTTATGTGCTGGACCACTGGTTGAGGTTCCTCGAGCTAAAGAGAGAGTCTATTATTTTCCTCAAGGACATATGGAACAGGCAAGTCTATTTTCGTTTTTTATATTTTGTTTTTCTTTTTCTGGATCTGACCTTTTTTTTTATTTGTTTTATAAGGAAATTGTCGCGTTTTTATGGAAATGATTAAATGGGTTGTTGATTAAAATACTGCTATTTTTGGTGGGGGATTGTTTTAGTTGGAAGCGTCTACGAATCAGGAGTTGAATCAGAGGATTCCGTTATTTAATCTTCCATCGAAGATTCTTTGCAGTGTTGTTCACATTCAGTTGCTGGTAATTTCCTACATATATCAGTCTCTCTTGATTTGTATAGGTTATAGTAACTTCCGGATGTGTTTTGAATCTTTTGATTGTCTGTTTGGTTGCTGGGAAAATGAAGAAGAAAAAAAAAGTGGAGTAGTTATTTGGATCTATTTGTTTTTTTTTTTTTTTAATCTAGTTGAGTAATTAGTTTCATTGGTTCCATAAATTGGGGTTTCAGTCAAATGCTAAGTGATGTAGACAAATTGGATTTTATATTATTCTTTCAACATGATTGATTTGGGGATAACTTCTATGGACTATCTGCTTGTAGGCTGAACAAGAAACAGATGAAGTTTATGCACAAATAACTTTGTTGCCGGAGCCAAACGTAAGAACCAATTTTGTTCCTATTAGATTTAAACATGTTTCACAATTGGAATGTAGAAGAGTTGGTTTTTTTTTTTTTATACTGTTTGAAATTATTGATCTCCAATTATGTTTTTGGCATCTATAGCAATCCGAGCCAACAACTCCTGATGCATGCCCTCCTGAATCTCAAAGACCTACTGTCCACTCATTCTGCAAGGTTTTAACTGCCTCAGATACAAGCACCCATGGAGGGTTTTCTGTTCTTCGAAAACATGCCACTGAATGCCTTCCTCCACTGGTATCGGGTTCTAGATCATGGTATTTGTTTCGGCCTTTCATCTCATAAATATTCATTTTATTGATTTCTGTATGTGGATGTTTTTCAGGACATGAACCAGGCAACGCCAACCCAGGAATTGGTTGCAAAGGATCTTCATGGTTATGAGTGGCGATTTAAGCATATTTTCAGAGGTAACAGAAACACCTGATTTATTATCTTCCTCTTTGTGTCTTTTGATATTAAAGTTTTATGGTTTTGGTAGATATGATCATATGAGATAGTTTAAGCCTTTATGTTGTTACTGTCCATTCTATGTAAAAGGTACCTCCACTATCAATGGACAAATTGCACATATGATTTGTTTGTTTATGATTAACCGAACAGGCCAACCAAGGAGGCATTTGCTCACAACAGGATGGAGTACCTTTGTTACTTCAAAGAGATTAGTCGCTGGTGATTCCTTTGTGTTCTTCAGGTGAATATTTTTTTTTTCATTATTTTCTCCACTTTGATGTTTGTGTATGTGCACTTTGCATGTGTTCCAGCCTTTGCTGGTTATGCTCATTTCTCATGTAGCTAATGAGCTGTTCATTTAATACTTGGTTATCTAGAGGGGAGAATGGGGAGCTGCGTGTTGGAGTGAGGCGTGTAGCTCGTCAACAGAGCAGCATGCCGTCATCGGTGATTTCAAGTCAAAACATGCACTTAGGAGTGCTTGCGACTGCATCTCATGCTGTTTCAACGCAAACCCTCTTTGTTGTCTACTATAAGCCAAGGTGTGATATTTTTATGGATTTGCAAAAATGAGATTAAAATGTTAATTATTTTCTTATATATATATATATATATCGTGTACAATATCAGGACGAGTCAGTTCATCATCGGGTTGAACAAATATTTAGAGGCTCTTAAGAATAAGTTTGCAGTTGGCATGAGATTTAAGATGAGGTTTGAAGGGGAGGATTCTCCTGAGAGAAGGTAGTGGAACTTAACTACATGATTGTTTTTGGTTGGGGATTATTTTTAATCTTTTCTTTGAGTACTTATTCAACATACCTTGATTGATAAGGTTTTCTGGCACAATTGTTGGGGTTGAAGACTTTTCTCCTCACTGGAAAGATTCAAAATGGCGATCATTGAAGGTAACATGCTTTCTCCAACTTTAATTTAAATTATTTTGGCTGTTCATGCATAATTACTTCTGGTCAACAGGTACAATGGGATGAGCCTGCCTCTATTCCAAGACCTGAGAGGGTTTCACCTTGGGAGATAGAACCTTTTGCTGCTCCGATTCCACCAACTGTGGCTCAGCCTGTTGCAGCTAAGAACAAAAGGCCTCGACCACCCACTGAAATTCCTGCTCTATGTAAGACATACTTTTCCTTCTTTGATGCGTCTTCCTTTATACTTATGTTTGTTATGTCTGACTTGTCCACTTTGAAAATTATAGATACATCTTCAACAGCATCAGCTCCTTGGAATTCTGGTGTGATGCATTCCCATGATCCAACATGGTGTAACGTTACTGCTGAAGCTAAAAGAAATGAAAATCATGTCACGTGGCATCGCATGCAGACAGAGATAAACAGCAGTAGCAGCTCTGTCTCAAAGACTCAGAATGAAGGAAGCTGGCTATCTTCTCCTGGCATGAGTGTTTCTCAGCATCTGTTTTCTGATGCAAGGGAGGATGGCAAAAGTGTATCTGGTCGGTCTATTCTTTCAGGCTTTTCAAATCTGCAACCGAACAATGATTCAGCCCTTGATCCAGTTGAAAAGGTAAAGAAATCTGAGACAGCTGCTAGTTGCCGATTGTTTGGTATTGAGCTGAGAAACCACTGTATGAGCTCAACTCCATTGGAGAGGATACCTACACAACTTGCTAATATGACTGCTGGTACAACTGAAGGACATGGTCTAAGTATTTTGTCACCTGCTGATTCTGACCCGAAGTCTGACATTTCAAATGATTCTAAAGAGAAGCAGCTGGAACAGTTACAGGTATCCACAAAAGAGATCCAAAACAGGCAAACTTCTAATTCTACTAGAAGTCGTACTAAGGTACTGAAAGTAAAATGTTCATACAATTGTTAATTCATTCAATTGAAGAACTGTTTACTTCTTTCAAGGTACTGATAGAGAATTTACTTCCCTTTGGGGTTGTAATGTGAACAGGTTCAGATGCAGGGGGTTGCTGTTGGTCGTGCTGTGGACTTGGCCATGTTGGAAGGGTACGATCAGCTTATAGATGAGCTAGAGGAGATGTTTGATATTAAGGGAGAGCTTCGCCCTAGGAATAAGTGGGAGATTGTCTACACTGATGATGAAGGGGATATGATGCTTGTAGGCGATGACCCTTGGCTGTAAGTGACCTGATGCATGTTGTTTTTCCATTTTCTTTTAAAGAAAATCTCTTCTAGAATTTAATTTATTATATTTGAATTTATATTCTTGCAGGGAATTTTGTAATATGGTAAGAAGAATATTAATCTGTTCAAGCCAGGATGTTAAAAAGATGAGCACAGGAGGCAAACTTCCCAAGGCTTGTATTGAAGGTGAAGGGACTATGATAAGCTCAGATTAAGCTGAAACCCAAAATAAGAACCTTTTATTTTTCTTCTCCCCATTATTAGTGCCTGTTGTTTGTTTGTTGCCCGTGGGAGCTTTTTCTGTTACTTTCGAGCTGTGGGCGATGCTAAAGTTGAGGGATGCTCGCTAATCACTAGCTCTTTTTTTTTTTTTTGAGCTGCCTACCGTAAGAGACTAAAATACTTCACCTGGTTTTGAAGAACCGAGACGACTTCATGAATTAGTGTCGGTTAGAGGCTAGGACTAGGAGAATGTGAATAAATATGATCTTTATGGTGGGTTGGGGGGATTCTAATCTTGGTTTCTTGTGCTTGTAAATATAAAAAATGTGCTCTGGCAGTGTAATCCTTGTCTTTAGTGAGTGAAAAATGTAACTGCTTAGCACCTATGTTGCTGACATCATTAGCTTCTCTGTTTTGGTTTTATCAGTCATTCGTCCATGGCATTTATAAATTTCAGTATCTGTATCTATATATAGTCTGGACTAGAATATGAAGCCTTACAATAACAAGCTCTTAGCTTTGCTTGGTAAGTAAGCAGGGAGCTCGTTGAGGCGTTGGTGTCAATTGGGAAGCCGAGGCGGTCAAATCCTTTGTAAGTGCATTGCTTTGCAAAACATTCAACCATTTTTTTCCATAAGAATTTATAACAATGCAAAATATGTGTTGTCGAATTGCATAGCTCATCGATACCCATTGGCCGTTACTTCTTTATGGAGAAATTACATTAGTCTTAGCCTTAGGTTACGATCATGTCAATTAGCCAAGAATGTCTAAGGTCCAACTCTTATTGGTCTATAGATGAAGGGTTTTTGTTTTTCAAATGAAGTGCTTTTGCAAGTATTCTGTCATTAGTATCTGTAGAAAATGATGGCACTTGTTAAATTGCCCCATCTAAAGATGCGTTTTTGACTAATTCTTTACAGCAACTATTTCGAAAAGTCATAAATTCGATCGATGTGTGATCGTACGAGAAGGGAAAGCCTAGCCTAGTCTTCACGGTGCCGTTTATCAAGGGCGGCCGTTCTTCGCATTTTGTGAACTATTACTGCGTCGACTGCATCATAAAAACTTATTAGTTGGCTTCATTCTTTCTACTAGAGCTGCCCATCATTCTTGCTAGGAGACCTTCCCGTGGGAAGAAATTTTTTTTTAAAGTATGAATTGGGTTGAGATCAGGACATGAATCGAGTTGCCATTTAAAAATTTGAATTTTCAATTGTAAATTAAATTGCGATTTCAAGTACATTTCAAATAATATTAAAAAATTATTTTATATTAATATTTTATAAATATATATAGTTAAATTTAACTAATTTATTTAATTATTATTCAATAGTAAAATTCCTTTCAGAATCAGGCCGAAAGGATGGCCATGATATGGAGAGGTCTACTTGTGAGAGATTCTACTGTAAATTTTGTCTTGTTTGGTCAAGTGTATAGAAAGCGACAGCTTGAAAATACTATATATAATGTCTGAAGAGCTGAGCATTAAAGTTATTCCGTGTTCATCGGAAATTGGAACAATAACGTAGTAATAAACCAAAAATGGTCTGCGTTTTCAAGAAACGTGCACCCTTGGGATACGGCGTGTTAGTAAAAAAAAATAAAAATTATCTGTAAATTTTTGTATTATAATAAATAAAATATTTTATTTTTTATTATTAAATTTAATATTTAAATATTTAAAATTTAAAAATTATAGTAAATAAATAAAAATAGTTAACGGCATTAAAATTTTTTTAAAGTTATTGATAAAATATTAATGTATAATGTAATGTAAAATTTTAAATTTTATATAAAAATAAATTTTGATTTAGAGTTAGATTTATGTTATTTTTATATAAAATTTAAAATTTAAAATTATATGATAAGTTAATATTTTATCAATATTTAAATAATTTTTTAATATCATTAATTATTTTTTTAAATACTATAATTTTTAAAATATTAAAATTAATAATATAAAAATTAAAATATTTTTTTATTATAATACAAAAATTTTTAATAAACGTTTACCCTTAATAAAAACTAAAATATGAAAAAGATTTGCTTGTCGAAAACAATGGCACCTTAGGATGTGGCCACAAAACAAAGGGGCCCGAATGTACGTAACAGCATAGAAATGCATCCCGTGATGGCGGTTGCCACAACCCTTGTCCATGTATTGCCTTTAAATAATTCGGTCCGTAAGGTTAAAGCTTTAAACAACGTTTGTAAATTCGGATTAATTTGATATCGTATGAATTATTATTTAAAAATAAAATAATAAATTTATTTAAATTTAATTATAAAAATATTTTAATATTATAATAAATAATTATTTTTAAATTAATTTAAATTTGATTTTATTTAAATTTTTAAAAAATTTAAAAAAAATACAAATTTTTTTAACTGCGGTCAAATCACCTGTAGATAGATAGGCGAGCGTCATCTGAGGAGCTAAAGGTGACCATATGCTATCTTTTCCCTGTTTCCTCGACCATAACTCAACTCAAGGATGCCTATCCGGTAATCAATTAACAACAATATAATTTTTCCTTAAAAGAAGTTTCGAAATGTTCTATGTAATTAATTTTTTTTTATTTTTTTTAAATATTTATGTTTGAACATATATATATATATATATTTAAATATATATAAGTTTTTAAATATATGATAAAAAAGAGAGTGGCCTTGATGAATTTTTTGCATCGAATTACTGAAGGAGGTAAAGCCATTCTTTAAACCGTTTAACGAATTTGCTACAGCTATTGCTATTTTTACCAACGACATACAGATGTATGTACGTATGTATATTGATTTTTACTTTTTATTAAAATTGAAATTAAGGAAATCAAAATGAAGAATTAAGTCTATTCAGTGTAATAAATGTATCAGAATCACACATGTATTACAATATCAAAACCGTTTTCACGATAATTATGTATGCAAAGTGCAAATAGTTTTTTACTAAGCTAAGTGAAAAATTAGATACCATTAAGTAATATATACATACATATATATATGTATATCCTCATAGGAGAAAGTATTATACTATATATATATATATATATATATATATATATATATATCAAAAAGTTTATGTTTATAACTCTAATACATAATAGCAAATTAGTTGAAGATATGGGTCAACATTTATCATCTAATTTTAATCTCGACGAATGAAATATATAGTCAAATTTTTCTACGTACTCCAAGAATTTTTTAAAACCTAAGAGAGAGAGAGAGAGAGAGAGAGAGAGA
>JBBYHK010000023.1:15461832-15476539 GCA_038382065.1 Adansonia grandidieri | reverse complement strand
AAATTTCATAAAACCCCTTTAATGGAGTTCTTTTACTTTCCCGGATCGACTACATACATGTAATAATTTGTCGATTTTTGGGTGTTATTCTGGGGGATTTCGTTTTTGGAACAATGAAACGACGACGCATTGTTGTTCTTAATGAAATGTTGGCATTTGGATGAAAAGCCGCCAATTGCGAAATTAAAAATAGTAAAATGAGTTTGATTGCATTTTCTATACTCCTATTTTTTTTTAATTTTATAAATAAAGCTAAAAGTGATTTATTTTTTATTTTAAAATTAATTTTTTTACTTTTTAAATATATTTTAATGAGTATTTGTTATTTTATTAATCTCATTTATAAAATTTAAAAATTTCATCAACTATTAAAGAGATAATTTTGCAAAAAAAATTATAAATTTTTTACATATTAATTATCCGAATTCATTTTAATTTTATTTAAATATTTAAATTTTTTATCTAAATCTATTTTATTTATATAAATAATAAATTTAAATATCAAAATTTAATATACATTTACGTATTTTTTTCTTTTTTAAATTTATGTTTATATCTTTAAAAAATTTCATTTAATAAATTTAGATATTTAACCTATTCTATCACCTGACCCTCAAAGTTCCTTGCCAGCGCACTAAAAGCAGCCTCACCATTTTCTTCCTCTTAACATTCATACAACAAATCAAGGCTCCATCTTCTTCCTCTAACACTCAATGCACGAAATTAAGGTTCTTAGACGGGAATTTAGTCGAAAATACTCCGACAATCGCCATACAAAGCTTGTTCTGACAAAAATTAGCTTACTGTTTTGCCCGACAAAGATTACTACGTTAAAGTCGAAGCTTACACTTCCAGACAAGGACAGGAAGAGTGAGATAACGTTCCTTGGAAAGAATTAGTTTAGCCTTCAATGATGGAATGCAAGCTTTGCAGGCAGGTTTAAGGAAGCAGCTGTCCTAAATTCTATGTTAAAACGAATATAACTGTGATCCCCAACTACATTTCGGATGGTCTGACTAGGTGAGAAACCATGGCTGGTGAGCAGTAGAGGAATAAGTGAGAGACAAACACGGGCATACCTTAGCTAATAATTGTCGAGTTTGCCGACAGTATGAAAGACATCGTTCCTTTATTATTAAGATTCAAAAGGAAATTTTTCGTATGAAATGTAGGGCAAAGACGAGTCGCCTAATCATATACTTGCAACAAGCCTCCCCTAGCAAGGCATTTTTAGCAGGTGAAGAGTAGAATCTGGACTTGGATTATATGCAATTTCCTGAAGCCAAACAAGAACAGTGTGGATATGATAAGAGCAATCTGATGCATTTTACAATGATTACAACATGCTTAAGTTGACAATATTATGCATTTTACACTGATTTGATTGACCATCCCAAAGTCGACAGATACATGCTTGAGCTATGAATGGAAAGAAATTGAAACATGGTGATCAGATTTATTCACTCAATTGAACATTCTTTCCAAATGTCAAGAGCACATGACAGTCAATCAATAGCCCACAATTACCAATAGTGAGAAGGAAAATAAAATAAAATAAATAAAAAAAATGAGATCATTAAAGCTCCAAAAACAGGAAAGGTCAAGAAATTACAACTTGTAACACTATACATAATCTTCCATGTTACATAATATGCATATGTTGGAATACAACGGAAAGGATACGAGCTGGGAAATGGCTTCAAATTTTGAAACCCCATCTTTTTGTCCCCTCTTTCTTTGTCCTCCTTGAGTTGGGATCGATGAGATTTTCCAGTGATTTTGTTTTTCTGTTGCGTGACCTGCCTGCCTCTTTCAGGAGCTCGGCCAGCCTACTCTTCTCATCTTCAAAGTCAGGATTTGCAATTCCAAGCTTCTCCTCTCGCAATTTTACTACATACTCCAAAATCTCAATTGCATCTTCAACCCTGATTTTTATATCAGAAGGTAAGTAATTGAATTCTTGATTTAAACAAATCACAGAGGAAATCAAAAAGAAAAGATTTAAATACAAGCCTACAATCCAGTAACTAATACTATTGATCTCCAGGCATATCAATCATAAGCTAGGTTTATTCGAATTTGATGCGGAGTAGTTTAAAATATTAGTTACCTTCCCATAGCATCATAAGTTGCTGCAAGATTGCTATACACTCCCAGAGTATCTTGATGACATGGGCCACATTCCTGCTCGAGTATTGCTCTTGCTTCTTCAAACAACTCAGCTGCCTCATCAATCTTGAATAATTGGACACAAGCCAAGCCCATCTGGTTCAACACAACCCCAAAGAAGGCTGACTTCCTCTCCCCGCTTGCTCTAAGCTTTGCTACTGCACTCTCAAAAGAGTTCCTTGCCTCTTCATGCCTCCCAAGAATGTAATACATCACCCCCATCCGTGCTTCAATTCCGGCAATTGTGCTTTGCTGTCCAGGCTTATCTTCCAAAAACTTCATTGCTTTCTGCAACAGCTTCAATGCCTCCTCAGGCTCATCAACAGATTCATATATGGCCGAAATTTCTGTTAACCCACCAGCAATCTCTTCTGCTGTGGTTCCAGGCACAGGTTTTGCAAAGATCCTTAGGGCATTTTCACAATAGGACTTTGATTCTCGGAGCTTTCCTGTCCTGTGGTATAGATCCGCAAGACGTACAAAGACCGAGGCAACTGAAGGGTGGTTGTCACCCTTTGATGATTTGAATACCGTTAGTGCCTTCTGGTAGGAGAAGACAGCCTCATCGAAGCGACATAAAGACATGTAAATATTGCCAATGCTGACATCAATAGCAGCCACTTCATTCTCCTGTCCACCGGGAATCATTGCCATGCTGGCTAGGACAAGTTGCTCAAGGGCTGCTTCATAATCTCCCTTTGCCTCACATATGAGAGCCATCAACCTGCGGTCAGCTGCCTCTTCAAGTGATGCTGGTTCACTGTGGGCATGATGAATTTCAAGAGTTTTCTTGCACAATTCTTCAGCTTTATCAAATTGCATTGCTTGAACATGGGCCTCAGCCAAGTATCTGTCATTTCCATTAATGATGAATATACTATAGATATTACAAAAAAATTCAAACAATTTTATGCAAAATAAAAGTAGTCCTTTAGAATTAACACAAACACCCAAAAGATCTCAAATCTCCTTTCAAATATTGACAATAATAAATCATTTAAAAGGAGAATAAGATAACCTGCAGGTTTCGCCAACTCTGGCGTCGGTCTCTCCCAGAGCCTGGATCTGAATCTTCAGCCCTTGTTCATAGCACCGAATCGACTTCTCCACTTGTCCTAGCATCGAGTACGTATCCCCCAGCTGCATATGCCCCGAAAAAGCAGCCAAAGCGTGATCATGGCCCCGTTCCACATAGGGTACTTGAATCGACCGCTCCAGCACCGGAACCGCCTCATCGAACCTCCCCAAGCTGCAATAAATGGCCGCCAGCACGTGCAAGCTCATCGCCAGATCTAAGCTGGGCTCACCTTCCACGGCGCATCTCTCGAACGACTTCGCCGCTCGAATGGCGTAGTCCAAAGCTTTAGCAGGACCCTCACCGGAAGCTATAGTATCTCGGGCCAATTTGAGTAAAAATGGGCCGAGATCCGGGTTGTCGAGTGAGGAATCATCCGGGTTGGGTGAGTCGGGAGGAGGTTTCTTGGCCGAGCGGGCCGGGGAAGGCTTGGATCGGGAAGGGGAAGGAGATGGAAGCTTTTTGTTAGGAGTCCGGGGTGGATTATGAGGCGGAGGCTCCGAAACTGTAATCCGTAGCTGTGGGGCGTCGGCTGGAGATTTAAGACCCGGCATTGGTTGAAAAATAAATCGCGAAAAATACTAAATTAGAAATTTTGATTTGGAAGTTCAAAGGAAAACTTGACAGATTTGATAAATAAGGGAAATGAATTAAAATTTAATAATTTTTTTTTAAAAAAAACGGAGAGATTATGTAAGATTAGAACAGGTCACCATTCACCCGTCTGGAGACGAAGACTTTGACGTCAGTGTGGGATTATCCGTATTTCATGGGAGGACAAAATAGTAAATTACAAAGAGTGTCGTGTAAGTTGCAATAAACGGTCAGTAAGTAAACTGAAGTACCGGACAAGTAGATAGCGCCTGACCTGTCTGCTTGGTAAGATTTGCGGGTAGATAGATGCATAATAACATTAATTTTTACAACTATTTTGGTTTTGGCTTTTTCGAGCTGAATCCCCGCAGTTTCCGAGACTCCCGAACACTGCCATTTAACGTATGCCACGTGCTAAAGTGTCATGAAATAAAACAGATTATTAAATTACATGTAATTATCTTTAAAATAAAAAAAAACACTCGATATTTTTTATTTTTTATCAACAAACAAATAAATAAATTATTTATATAATTTTATTAATAGAATTATTTTATAATTTTATTTTTTATTTATTATTTAATTTATAATATTAATTCAATTAAAAATTTTATAATAATATAGATCAAAAAGTGGATATAAATAGCTTTTATATCATAAGGGATAAATTTTATAGTAAGAAGTAAATTACTTTTAGGTAGTTATTTTTTTAATAAATTACTTTTTGTTAACTTTTGCATGAAGAGAAAGGATGATTCATGGTTAAATTAAATTGTCTATTGAGCATGAAGTTAGTTTTATTATTATTATTATTATTATTATTATTATTACTATTATAAAGAACTGACATGCACTTTTAGAAAGTGCTATCTGGAAGGTGCAGTTCAATTGGCGACAAAAGTAAAAAAAGTTGGTAATTTTACCGGAAAGTAGAAACCAAGGAAGAAGAAACGAGAAGAAGAAAACCTTCATTTTAAGCCATGTATTAGATCAATTATAATTTTTAATATAAATAAATGATTTAACTAAAATTTGCCACAATGGTTAGCAAAATTTTTATTTGAATTCTTGACTTTTTAGACTCTTTAATTTAATTAAATAGATAATTAAGTTATTAATTTTGGGACAATGACACTTCAGTAAAGAAAGGGTTGAAATAACTTTGGGCAACCTCTTCAGTCTAACAGGTCAGTTTCAGCATTGCTGTTGGTAAACCATCCCAGGTCCTACCATAGAAAGACGTAAAAAGGCATCGGAATAAAATTAATCTCCCGAGATCATTATCTCGAGAGCGGTTCTTGCCATTGCTAGAACTGCACCCTCGTAAGTTTGATTTCCGCCAATAAACCTGCCCACGCGGACAAAGACACAGCCATGAATTCCGGCCTCCTCGTAAAGTTCATCATCCCTCAGACCTCGGCAAAGAGTCGGGAGGGACTTGCGGCTCTCAAAAATATATCAGGAGATACCGCTACTGCCTGAACTCGCCATTTTTTGCCTCCAGCACAATGCATTGTCATAATAAGAACAATGAGAATCCATCTATGGAAAAGAGCAATAATGATCTGCAAATGCAGTGAACAACATGAGCTACAGAAATACATGTAAGAAATGAATCATGGGTGAGAATAGGATCATGCCATCCAGTATAAGAACTAGTAAATAGGATCATGCCATCCAGTATAAGAACTAGTAAATATCCAACCAACTTACCAAAACAGTTCCAAGGTTGCATATTGCTCGATGGAAATCCAATTGCAACTGTGTTGCAGCACTAAACTGTAGTAGAAGTCAAGGGTATCGTAAGAATACAAAAATGCAATTAGAAGCTATTCTTTTAGGACAGATCAGACGTCAAATTACTTTCCTACTTTTTCCTATAGTTATCCAAGCACGCTGATTTCGCCAATTTACAATTTGTACTTGCTTCTCTCGGGTTGCAACAATCGCACTGAATTCCTAAAGAATACAAAGTAAGAATGAAAGTAAACAAAGCATTATAGAACTCCATAGAAGTAGAACTCCATAAATGAAGCGGATTATAATATCAACAACGCTAAAACATGGTTTACCCGAAGAGCAAGTCTACAATTGTTTAGTGCCTCAAAGAGATTTAAGAATCCTTAAAATCACCAAAAGAAAGAATAAAAATGAAAGATCGAGTCATTCTAGTTAGCAAAATTATAACACTAACCGAAAAATTACTTCAAATATACCTGAGGGCTGTTCCAGCCGACTTCTTTCTGGGTGCATATATATATATGTACTTATACAGCTATAGACTCATTTCTATTGTGTATTCAGTTTCTCACCTGGGTTCTGCATATCATCATGTATTTTCTAATTGAAATAATTCTTAAAAACATCACAATTCATAGTAATGCAACAGGATACATACTTCATGAAGTGTAGGGCAAAGAGTAGTCTCATCATACTTGTGGCAAGCCTCCTCTTGGAAGCATCTTCAGAAGGAAAAGTAGAATCCGGACTAAAATTATCAGCAACTTCCTAGAAGCCAACTGTGGACATGATATGAGCAATCTGATGCAATTTACAACGATTACAATTAAAGTTGACGATGTTATGCATTACAATATTCTCAAAGAGAAATAAATTCGTCATATACATGCATGAACCATGAATAGAAATAAATTGAAACATCATGACCAGATTTATTCACTCAATTGAACATTCTTCTTTCCAAATTTCAAGAGCACATCACAGTCATTCAAAATCACAATTAACAATAGTAAAAAGGGGGGAAAAAATACAAATGAGATGTTAAAGCTCCAAAAGCAGGAAAGCTCAAGAAATTACAACTTGTAACACTATACATAATCTTCCATGTTACATAATGTGAATATGTTGGAAAACGGAATAGACATGAGCTGGGAAATTCAAATTTTGAAACCCCATCTTTTTGTCCCCTCTTTCTTCATCCTCCTTGAGTTTGGATCAATGAGATTTTCCAGTGATTTTGCTTTTCTGTTGCGTGACCTGCCCGCTTCTTTCAGGAGCTCAGCCAACCTACTCTTTTCATCTTCAAAATCAGGATTTGCAATTCCAAGTTTTTCTTCTCGCAATTTTAGTACATACTCCAATATCTCAATTGCATCTTCAACCCTGATTTTATATCAAAAGATAAGTAATCGAATTCTGGATGTAAACAGTAACAGAAAATTTAAAAAAAAAAAAAGATTAAAGAGCATTAGATGCACTGTACCATAAAAGCATATCAAATTCATCCAAGCTTACTTACATATCAGTTAAGTGCTATAGGTTTTTTAAGAATACATGATAGAACTAAAATGGAAACTAGTATATCAAACTCTCACTCCCAAATCCAGTTTATTTCTTCTAAATTTACTTTCCATTTTGTCCTCAAAATACAAGACTACAATCTAATAACTCATACTAATGATCTCCAGTTATTTCAATCATAAACTAGGTTGAATGGAATTTGACGCAGAGTAGTTTCAAATAATCGTTACCTTCCCATTGCATCATAAGTTGCAGCAAGATTGCTATATACTCCCAGTGTATCTTGATGGCATGGGCCACATTCCTGCTCGAGTATCGCTCTTGATTCTTCAAACAACTCAGCTGCCTCATCTATCTTGAATAATTGGACACAAGCCAAGCCCATCTGGTTCAGCACAACCCCAAAGAAGGCTGACTTCCTCTCCCCGCTTACTCTAAGCTTTGCTACTGCACTCTCGAAGGAGTTCCTTGCCTCTTCATGCCTCCCAAGAATGTAAAACATCACCCCCATCCGTGCTTGAATTCCGGCAATTGTGCTTTGCTGTCCAGGTTTATCTTCCAACAACTTTATTGCTTTCTGCAAGAGCTTCAATGCCTCCTCAGGCTCATCAACGGATTCATATATGGCTGAAATTTCTGTTAAACCACCAGCTATCTCTTCCGCTGTGGTTCCAGGCACAGGTTTTGCAAAGATCCTCAGGGCATTTTCACAATAGGACTTTGATTCTCGGAGCTTTCCTGTCCTGTGGTATAGATCTGCAAGACGTACAAAGACTGAGGCAACTGAAGGGTGGTTGTCACCCTTTGATGATTTAAATACCGTTAGTGCCTTCTGATAGGAGAAGACAGCCTCATCGAAGCGACATAAAGACATGTAAATATTGCCAATGCTGACATCAATAGCAGCAACTTCATTCTCCTGTCCATTGGCAATCATTGCCATGCTGGCTAGGACAAGGTGCTCAAGGGCTGCTTCATAATCTCCCTTTGCCTCACATATGAGTGCCATCAACCTGCGGTCAGCTGCCTCTTCAAGTGATGCTGGTTCACTATGGGCATGATGAATTTCAAGAGTTTTCTTGCACAATTCTTCAGCTTTATCAAATTGCATTGCTTGAACATGGGCCTCAGCCAAGTACCTGAAATATCCATTGATCATGAGCATAGGATAAATATAACAAAAACTCAAACAATTTTATGCAAAAACACAAACAACCATTCCGGGGAAACCTGGAAACAGAACAAATCTAACACCAAGAATCTCTGCATGGAAAAATAAATACCCAGCTAGAACAAAACCGTCAATAATATCCCTGCGTTTAAAGTTAAAACCCATAATCCATTCATTATTTACAGTGACAGTAAATCATAGTATAATTTAACAAGCACGTGGCTAAAACTCTCAAACTCCTTGGTTTGCTAATTGCTAAATGGCTTTAAGTTCATTACATTTCTAGTTAGAAAGTTACACTCCTTTTGAAAACAGAATAGTGTTAGTCCTTTTGATTTCCAAACTAAAGCAATCGGCCAAACAATATATACACACACACACACACCATGGTGCATTACAGAGAAAAATTCAGATATTTTAAAGGAAGTGTCCGTGTATACTTCGAACAGAGTGATACTATGACTAAGCCAATTACGGGAAATGATAGCAATTTGTAATCCCAAGAAAATAAGTTTTCTTCCCTAGTGCTTCGAATCTCAATGAGGAGGAACTGATTTCATTGCACTCAAACAAAATCACCAAATAACTCCTTTTCTCTCTCAGTATCTTACCTCTCTATCTCTCCCAAGACAGTAATATTCAGCGCCTTTCCCGATTTAACGCAAACACCCAAAAGATCTCAAGACAATGATAAATCATTTAAAAGGAGAATAAGATAACCTGCAGGTTTCGCCAACTCTGGCATCGGTCTCTCCCAGAGCCTGGATCTGAATCTTTAGCCCTTGTTCATAGCAATCAATCGACTTCTCCACCTGCCCTAGCATCGAGTACGTATCCCCCAGCTGCATATGTCCCGAAAATGCAGCCAAAGCGTGATCAGGGCCCCGTTCCACATCGGGTACTTGAATCGACCGCTCCAGCGCCGGAACCGCCTCATCGAACCTCCCCAAGCTGCAATAAATCGCCGCCAGCACATGCAAGCTCATCGCCAGATCCAAGCTGGGCTCGCCTTCCACGGCGCATCTCTCGAACGACTTCGCCGCTCGAATCGCGTAGTCCAAAGCTTTAGCAGGGCCCTCTCCGGATGCGATAGTATCTCGGGCCAATTTGAGTAAAAATGGGCCGAGATCCGGGTTGTCGAGTGAGGAATCATCCGGGTTGGGTGAGTCGGGTGGAGGTTTCTTGGCGGAGCGGGCTGGGGAAGGCTTAGATCGTGAAGGGGAAGGAGACGGAAGCTTTTTGTTAGGAGTTCGAGGTGGATTATTCGGCGATGGCTCCGAAACTGTAATCCGTAGCTGCGGAGCGTCGGCTGGAGATTTAAGACCCGGCATTGGTTGAAAAAATAAATTGTAAATGCTAAATTAGAAAAAATGATTGGTAAGATGAAACGAAACTTGCTTGATTTGACGAAGAAGAGAAATGAATTAAAAATTAAAACCCCCCAAAAAATAAAAGATTCCTAAGATTAGAACAGGCCACCACTCGCCGGTCTGGACTCTTGAGATGAAGGTTTGAGGTCAGTGTGGTGATTGTGTATTTCATGCGAGGACAAAATAGTAATTTGAAGAAATTGTCGTGTAAATTTTATTAGACGGAGAGTAAGTGAAGTCCAGGAGCAATAATTTGATCAGACCTTAGTCACCGTCCACGCTATAATTATATTTATATTTAAAATGTTACGTACTTATATAAATTTTAAAAAAAATTAATATTTTTTATTATTTAAATGTTTTGTATTTCTTTTATGCAGCTTTTAAAAGGCTATGGCAACATCGATATCCTAATTCAATCCAATATTTGATACAATTGGGGTTATGGTATATGAATATTCTTAATTTAGTTGGAAGAAGGCACATCTACTTTTGACCATGAATATTATTAAATGCTGAGACGTTTTCTTTCTTGATTGTAAGTTGGAAGTTTCTTTCTTGTGATTTATTCAGCAGTTTGTCTATCTGTCGACTCAATTTGTTCTACTTTACTCTTTTATATTGCTTCAATTTATATATATATATATATTGTAAAATTAATAAAAGTTGATGATCTTAATCGCTTACAGGTAAAACAATAATAATCGTAGTTATAAAAGAGAAGAAGAGAAAAACAAATAGATACAAAAAAAAAATTATTTTTCTTATGTAATTTTATGTATTTACAATAAAAATGCTATGATATAAAGATAATTTTGTATTAATTATATAAAATCAAATTATAAAGATTATGATTTTACAATCGTAATAATAATCAAAATATTATAAAAATTATGATTTTATAATCATAATCAAATATTAAAAAATTTTAAATTGTGTTGAATCTAATATTTTATAATATATTTTCATAATTAATATATATATATAGACCATTTTGATATCAAGGACTACAGAGATGGAAAATATCCAGCTGTTGCCAAGAAAAGACAGAAGGGAATAAGCCAGCCATTTTGGATTCTGATCTCCAGAGTTCACGATCTGCATATATTCCATTCGTTCCTGCTTTTAATTTTTTTTTTAAATATTCGTAATTTATATTTAAATATAAAAATAAAATATAAAATTTTTAAATAAATAAAAAAATTAAAAATTAAATATAATAATATTAAATAAATATCAGTATTTAATACCCATAACTTAGTTTGAATAATTTAGCTTCTTCCTCGTTGGTGTAATAGTTTTGATTCTTCTTTATTCACGGGAGACAAGTCTTGAATACGCCCATTAGGAACGGATTCTTTACATTTATTTATAGCTTAAAAGCAATTAATTACACTCATACTACTTACAGTCAGCGGATAAAAGAAAGAAAGCAACTTATTATAACATAATTATCACTCAAGATTTTAGATTCAAAAGCCACCAACTATCATATTTTAGTAGTAGAAGAAAGCAGTAGCTCCTCAAGGGCTTTCAACTTCGAATAAGAATAGTTCAGGTTCAGCTTCCACCTCCGGCTGATGTTCCTGATTTTCCCCTGGGCGGTCCGGGTTCGTGTTTAGGATTTGGAAAAGTCGGAGGATAGTCCCTTTGAACGTCAACTTCGAGTATCATCTTCCTCGTTTTCACTTGAATCATGCCCTTCAAATCGGTCATTATAGGTTTACCAAAATTATGATACCAAACTTATATTCATTAGTATTGTTGAAGTAGTACTGAAATTAAGTAGTACAAAGTTATGAAATTTATCTCATAAAATAAATTTTTGCTATAAAAAAAATGTAACTTTAAGAGATGTTTATGTTATGACAGATAAAAAGTTTTTGATATATCATTGATGTTAACTTACTTCACCAGATGCAGAGTTTGCAGTACCATGCTCCAAGCCCTTGACTCTGCCTGCAGAACATAACAAGACTTTGTCAATAAAAATTTACTTAACCAGTATTCGTATTTAGCATCTGTGTTTGACACAGTTTCGGATATGAGTATCGAAATATGATCCTCCAAAGACTTTTCAAATACATAAAAAAAAAAACTTGAAAAATTGAATGTATCTGTGTCAAACACAAACACATACCTATATCCGACACATATTACTAAGTCTAAATAACATAGCACTTAAGTACTTTGAATGCATTGAAAGTTTTTCTCACCTATAGATGGATTGAGATAGACTAACAAGAGAAGGAGAATCATGGTTTTAGCGCAAGGACCCATATCGGATGCTGCTGTTAAAATGAAGGAACTAAAAATGCAGATTTATATTGGTTGAGAAAAGGGGCCAAAGACTCACTGTTTATACGACAAACCACTCAAAAGCTTTGTAGAATCATGATAAAAATGCAACATCCATTAACAAATACCACAAAGTCAAATGCACTAATTTGTGTCACCTCATGAATGTGAGGTTTTTTTTTTTGTTTTTTTAACCTTGCATATTTCCAAAATGCAATTGTTATGTACCAATCAACCTTTGCATGGATCAATTAGCTTCATACATAATAGTCTTTGTTTATAGGTATACCATAAGTTTTCCAATGCTCAATAGTTTTGTAAATGATCCTCTCTTGACTACCCTTTACTCAAAAATTAAATACATATATATTTAAAGGATCATACTTATATTAGACCTAGATTTAGGATATGAATACTTTAAAGGAAACGAATAGTCTTGGCAACATTGTCTTTATCCAAGTGAAAGTGATGAAACTTATAGAGAGTTACTTTTTGTTATATAGCTTTATTACAGCATAAAACTATCTGGAAAGCTGTATTAAGTGAAGCAATTGCAAGACAACTTTAGAAGATAGGCTACACTCAAATATCCTATATATATAGGTCATATCACTTTTTATCAGCACTGGATAGGGCAAATATTAAATTAATTTACCCTAGTTGGAAGAAATGATGGTGATGTTTCTTTTGTCAAGCTGAACTCAAATAAACTAAATACTAAATACAAACTTCATCGCCCAAACACTTTCAGACTTTGCTTGAAAACTGAGAAACAGATGGCCGGCACTACCAAGGTTATAATTTTAAAAAAAAAAAAGAAGGAAAACTTAAAACAGCTGGCTAATCATGATTATTCCATGCAGCTAGCTTTCGCTCTTATTACATTAGGGCTTTTTTCTTGTGACCAAAAAATTGCAGGATCAAGTTCATTTTGTCTTTTGAATAGCTGCAAAGGCACTTGATTATATGTCAACTCCTGGTAGATACGTGCTCAAATTGCAGGAATAGCTTGCTGTTTGGTATCTGCTATTCATGTTGAATGCTTACTTCGGCGTCCATATGACTATTTATGTTATTTCGACTTTTCATTTTATTTGAAATATTTATGTTCGATATATTTCTGGTCATGGGTATTTTTAAAGTACAAGAAAAAACTTAAAAAAAAAAAAAGGCTAAACACACATGTACTAGACACATATTTGTGTTCAATATTCACATCTAAATCTGAGTAATATAGATCAATATAATATCAGCAGTAGCTCTACATTTTGGTTACAATTGCAATGGGACGGAACAAAGGCCATGCACCTCTCTTGTAGGGGGCATTCACAAAAAAAAAAAAAAAAAGGAAATGAAAGCTCATCCGTTCCTTGGATTTTCTGTTGGCCTGCACTTGAATCAACATATAAATGGCTGAAAGTGGCAGTCATATTCACAATAAGTTACAGCACCTTGCTTAAAGTTGACCACTCAACCTTTCCCACCTTTTTCTTTTAAAAAAAAAAAAAATCTACTTTTAATCAATCTGCTTAATGGTAAGTTAAGATACCTTCATTGGTCTACTTTCAATCAATCATTCTAGCCACAAATACCAATATGTACCATTATCTCTTCAAGTCCCTGTATGTTCCATTGCAATTTATCAAGAACTTCTAATTGGGTACGATATTACCTTTCAAACTCTGTTAATCGTCACACTTCAGCTATATTCTCCAATTCTTACTTATATATGATATTTATGTTTGAAATACATCTATACATGGTTGCGGGATATGATCCTCTAAAAATCTCTAAATACGTAAAAATCTTGAAAAAAATTAAATATTACTATGTTGAATATACACACGTATCCAAATCCGAATAACATAACTCTTTAGTCCCTGCAGCTGAAATAGACCACTAACTATACCCAACTCTATAGACATATATGACATTAAAAAGAAAATGGAAAACAAGACGAATTTCCTTTTCTTATCATGGAATTTATTTGGACTAATCAACTCGAGGAAAAAAAGGTGTTTACCTAGACTTATCCCTAATTTGGGAATTTGTTCATAATTAGATATAAGTGGTCTGAAAAAAAAGATGTGATTTAAAACCAAAAATCCTGATCACATTATAATCAATAATGCAGGAGAACACAGTGATTTCCTGTGTTTGTCTATATGTGATCCCAAAAGGATGGTATCAGGAAATGGCACCGCACCAGGTGGGTATAATTTTAAGAACAGCAAATGGTTTCCCAAAGTCAAAGCAATATTATTTCTGATGGGGGGCCATAAGTAGGGGTTTTGCCTCTACGAGGAAAGCCCGAGGAAAGTATGAATCATGATTTGTTGTGGAGGACAGTGATGATATTAGGTAAGTCTAATGCTTTTTTAACTCACCTTCCCCAATCCATCCCTTCTTAATCAACCCTTTTTGACTTTAATTGAAAATTCATTGGCTACCTGTTTCGAGTAATTATATTATTTGAATTTGAATTTAGATGTGAGTATTAAAATTTTGATATATTTAATTTTTAAATTTTTTTTTTTATATTTAAAAAGTTTGCCTTTATCAGAATATATTCATATGGTGTTATATGATCATAAATGCTTTGCAGAGTGATCCTTGTTACATGTTATAAAGCAAGAGGAAATTCTTAGTGATGAGATTGATTCTAAGTTACTTGCCATGGCACTTAAAGCATGAAGGTTAGAAGGAAAATTTTGGTTCACATGTTTTTTTTCTGATAAATTTTTATCATATATTGATTGTAAAATTTTT
>JBBYHK010000023.1:15431887-15450126 GCA_038382065.1 Adansonia grandidieri | reverse complement strand
ATTAATATATGAATTACCGTATCTATCTTATCATCATCATCATCATTGTAAGTTTAATTTGTAGATAATTAACATGATCATGAATTGTAGTTTCTCTCTCTCTCTCTTTTCTTTTTCTTTTGCTTGAGGAAATGATTAAACCCCTTGACAGTGTACCTAACTAGTTATCCTTATACATATAAAGAAAATTAACTGTTATTTTACTTTAACCAAAAAAAAAACGTGCTATATATTTTCAACTAGTTGAGAAAAGTTGTAATCACTCTATACGGCTAAGAGACTTTCCTTAAGAGTGCAGTTCTCCTTAAATATTACTTATAACTTTTAGTTTTGTACAAATAAGGCTGTAACATGAAGATAAAAGAGTGATAAATGTTGAAATTTAAATTTTAAATTTATTAAATATTAATTAATTAGATAAATTGATTGAATTAATCTTCGGATTATCCCGTAATTTATTTTTACATGCCACTTCACTACATATAAATCACTATAATTTTGAAATATTCACTATATATAAATCATTGAAAAGTTATCAAATATAATGATATATTTACCATGCATAAGATCACTCTAATTTTTTAAAATAATCACCCCGTACTAAATACTATCTAGAATTTAGGTTATCGATAGCGTCTTTCTAGAAAAGATCGAGGATCATAATTGATTTTTTTCTCCTCTAAACTTTGTATATGTGTTTTAGTTTTGTTTTTGATATTGGGTTAGTTAGGACTAAGATAAAGCTAAATATAACAGCTGGAGCTGATGCTGTGATTAGGTCATGATTATGATCTCGCGGTAAACATGGGTTTGATATCAAGGAGAAGAAAGGAGGAGCCGGATGCTCTATATATATAACACGCTATTTTCCTTTAGATAAGCAAAGTGACATGCGAGATAGAAACATAGAGAGAGGGAGTGGGCCGCCATGGATGGGGTTGGGGGTCTGCTACTTTTATTACTTTCTTCGTCCTTTTCAGCACTCTATCTCTCCTTCCTAGCCTTTTTTTTTTTTTAATATCTTGAGGTTTGAGGGTTTGGGGGCCGCCATAGGGCATCTTTCTTAAGGTTCTTTGCAATTTTGTTGGTAAAAATAGATGAGAAGAATGAAAGGAAGCTGTTCTTTTGAGGGGAATGTTGTCTGGTTCGAGGTCATCAACTATGGGATTAATCTCATTCAATCAAAATTTTCTTTGGGATTTTACTTTTAGGACCCAAAGGTTTTGATGTCGGACCAGGCTTCATTCCTCCCAATTATTGCTTCCATTTTCGGCAGTGATCTTTAATATTTGACGTTTAGTTTCTTCATTTTTTCCATTGATGTGGAGGTAAGTTATCATTGATTTTATAGGTATTTTTTTTTTATTGATTTTGAAGTGCTATTCTACATGGGCTTTTGGTCCTTGGTGAAGTTGAGGTCGTTGGGCACCAGCAGATTGGTGTAATGATGAAAAATTTTGACTACCTGTTTCGTCCAACTTTTTTCTGACTGAAAAGAATCATCATTACTCGTTTACATGGTGTTTTTCTCTCTAAATTTTTATGGCTTTGCAGTCAGTAGTGGTGTTTGTCTCTTAAAATGGATTGTTTTCATGCTGGCTTCAAGAATCTTCTAATCTGTCCGTTCTTGCTTCATCCTGATCTAAACCCTGGATGCCTACAATCTCCTCCTTTTTAACCTTTTTCATTTTTCACTTTTTCGCTTATAAGACCAGGATTCAGGGTTAGGGTTTCTCTTTAGATAAAGAGAAGTAGCTTTTTTTTCCTTTTTCTTAGATATTAGAACCCTTTTTCTTAGCTCTTCTCTTATAGGAGTAATTTTTACTATTGAATTGAATGTTGTTTTAGCTGTTTTCAACTCTGGATATGCTTGTCTCGAGGTCTTTTTCTTAAACTTTCTTATTCTTTCTCAGAAAAAACTTTTATATCAGTCGTGCTTCTGGATTTTCTGGTTTTTATGACCGCTTTTATCTCTGATTAACTTTGCTTTGGATCTGTATTATCTGGTCTACTCAACTGATACCCTTTTGCAAGGCATAAGACATGGACTTCACTCCCTGGAGCTATTCTTTGACCATGTAAGTTGTTTCTTAGATCTAAATTTGAGCTTTTGACTTGTTCATCTCAGAATTAAAAGCAAGGAATTTGATCCTTACTAGCTTTTGTTTTCTTTTGGGAAGCGTATGTTCTACACTTGTTTTGTTACTTAAAGAGAGGGACACTTGAGATAACCTTTCAAAACACCAAAGAACTTTTTTTTTTAAAATAATAGGAAAAAGAGAGGAGTGCTTGAAATCAAATTTAAACTTATATATCAATTTTAATTCATTCTTAATTAGTAAATCAAAAAGTTGTTGGCAAAACACCACGGATTTCTGAGTAAACCCATTGCAAAACACCAAAAATATTTAAAAATGAATGAAACACTTTTCAGACACCCATGAAGTTTTGAGTAATTAGCGTCCTGTAAAGCAACTAGTGTTGGAAATCTAGGACTGATTTGCAGCAAAAATTTAAAAAAAAAGGATTGATGTGATAGATTGGACCTCTGGTTTTTGCTTGAATCATGTTGTCTTGCCTTTTACATGTTCAGCTGCTTGCAGTAATTAAAACATGGTTTTCTCTTCTTTATTATGTCTTTCCAAACATACAATGAGTGTTAACCTTAAAAGTTTAAATTTTTTTCATAGATATTGTTGACCAGTGTGTAACTACCAGTCATTGATTTTAGAGGTTTCAACACAGAAAAACAAGGCGGAAAAGAAAGGAAAATAACAGGTAAAAGTTGAGGTGATATTTGATTAATGCAGTGATGTTAATTTAACGTGTTTTTGTTTAGATGGTGATCAGGCCAGCGTCATCAACAGGGTACAACCGTGATGGGCCTATATATCTATCGGACATGCAAGCTGCTGGTGGTGGTGGTTGGCTTTTGTGTATGTTATCCATCATTCTGTCATCAATTTCTGAAGCTGAGGCCATCATGCAACACTGAAAGCCTTTAATGGTCTGACTTGACTCTCTCTCTCATGTTTTGCTAGTTGAGTCAACATCATGCATTGATGCCATGGATTCCTCTTTATACTGACTCTGGTTAATAGCTATAGACTACCCATCCATGTATCTGTTAAAAGTAGATGGTCTATGAATTTATTCCACAATCTAGTTAGGAATCTAGTACATAATTGTCAGCTTAAGTGGTGCAACTGCAGCCCCGATGCCTCCCCCACCAGGCATCTCGTATAGATCTTTTTTGCCTTGCAAAGAAAAACCAAATAATCTTTGATGGCACACTATATATATATATATATATATATATATACATCCAGGATGTATAGATTTATATAATTAGTGTATTAAATATAAATTTTATATATAATGTTATAAAATATTAATTGGTGTAAAGACTCGGAGGACTATCCTTTGGAGACAAGCAGATACATTGAGACAGATTAATGATGCCCTCCCGTTGGAAGCTGGTGAGGTTGAATTTTCTAAAATCATGTGTGAACCAAACTCCATAGTTGATGCCCTAGCCAAAGAAGGTGCAAAACGTTCTGATATTTTTGTAGTAGGTCTTACATGTTCCTATTTGTGGGGTGTCTTTGGCTGTATTTTTTTTTTTTTTTGCTCATTTTCTATCTCTTCATGGAATCAAATTATTCTATAAAATAACGTTATGCGATAACTAGAAGTAGTTGAGTGAAACAACTTAATCAACACCATCATTTCCAAACTTGAAGTCTTTATTAGTCTGTTTGAGATACTATGACCTTTTGAACAAAATTAATTAAGGTTATTTGTCTTCCAACATTTGTATGTTTTCAAGTGGGCAATCATCCCTTTTGTATAGATAGAGATGATCATGGGTTTTCATTTTTCTGGTTATGTTAGTGCAATAGGGTGGAAAGAGTTCATATCTCAGTTTTAAAGTTTTTAGAGACCGGTTAGTCAAGGGAGAATCCAAAGGTGGCTCGCAGGGCCTTGGCCCTTTTTTCTCTTTAAAGCTCTCTTGATCTTAAGTAACTTCTTTCACGAAAATAGTAAAAACCTATTTTGATTCTTTAAAATTTTATAATTTTGACGCTTTATCTCGGCTCCTCCAACACGAAATTATTGACTTCACCCTAGCAGTTAATCTCGTAAATCTTACGAGCAAATAGATGAAAAATTTATGCAATTTGATCTTAACCTCCCTAATCGATGGCATGAACAATCTAAAACTAAATCTCGGGCTCAATCAACGGGCAATTAAAATCCATCGGTTAGAGTGGCAGCATGGTAATTGGTTGTTGCCAAATTTGAAATGTAAGCCCTAACTAGTGTTCCAAGTATGCCTATTAAGATGATATTTAGTACAAAGATGAAGTTTAAATGTTTCAAATTCTAAAATGGATTGTAATTACCATTCGAATTATTTAGACGGTTGTTTCTTTCTTTTCTTTTCTTTTCTTTTTTTTTAATTTCCTTCAGTACTACATAGTTTATAGTAAATTAACAAGATTCTGGAGGTATCCAAAATATCATGGACGGAACTAAGAGACGAAGTCGGTTTCTTGAAACCCATTCTACATGTATGTATGCAATACTTACGGTTTTCCAGATATTTATTTTATTTTTTATTAGTTGGACCTCTTCATTCTCTCAACTTACAATCTTCAATTTTAATTTCGGTCTCTCCTTTCTGCCTACTTCTTTATTATTATTATTATTATTATTATTATAGCTACTAGTCACTACAAGTGAACACATCAATACTAGTAAAAGTAATGTATTATCGACCGGTTTCTAACGAAACCCATGGAGAATTTTACTTTTATTATTTTCCATAAAAATTTCATTAAAATCCATCGAAAAATCGATAAAACAATAATGTTTTCTCCATATCATATTTATCGAACCAAAATTAATTATTTTAATAAATTTATGTGCTAAACCATTTAAATGTATATATGAAAAATATAAAATTTGTTTCATCATTTAATGGATTGAAAAATATTTAATAGAGCACTATTTTTTACTCTACAATTGTTATCACATCAAATTTAATATCACATACTCGAACTATTTAAATGAATAACTAAATTTTGATTTGAACTATCTTTATGTATAACTCATAATTGAAAGTAAAATACTGTTTTCTTTTTAATAAGTACTCCAACGTTTAAAATAAAAAATAAAAAATAATTTTATTAATTTAATAAGAAAATCCATAATTAAAGATAAAATAGTTAATTTAATAAATTAAATATATATATATAGTTTATTATTTGTGTATTGGTACTTTGTTGAAAAAAAAAACGTAATAAAATAAGAAGATTAAAGTAAAAAAAATAAGAACATAAAAGATTTACATGGTTCGATCAATATAACCTACATCCACAAAGAGGATGAGAGATTTCTTATTTATTTTTGAAGAACTGTTACTGTCATTATAAGAAAAAACCTTAAAACCATATAAATACAATAACCAAACTGATTTCGGTTGCTTCAATTATTAAAAAAAATGAATTAAATCAGCTCAAGCCCTCCGCTTCCGCCATGTACCTTCATTTTTTTTTTCTCAAGAGTACTTTTATATTTAGAAAATGTAGATTAAACCTTTTCATTAATTGTTGATTCACTGTGAGTGTTTTGCAACAAGGGGTTAGTTGAATATTTGTAGTAGATGAATGATGCACTACTATAACTGAAGCTGGTAACCTTTATTTAATTCTACTACATTGGAGTTGTTCGTAGTTTTGTTCATTTCAATTTTTTAATTAAAATGTAGTATTAATAAATTAAAATTTTAATTTAATTAATTTATATAATTAATTAATATTTAATAAATTTAAAATTTAAATATTAACACTAATTATATTTATTTTATCCTTCAATTATAACTTTTTTATTAAAAAAAAAATCTAGTTGTAGCAGCGATATCATGATCAGTAATCTAAGCTAATTGATCGGTGATTTAGGCATCAAATAAATGTGCTCATCATATTCTTGCGTCACCAAAAGTGTGCCGTCACCATCATCCTCGCCCGTCTGAGCCATTAGCCCAAGCTCTAGGCTACCCCACCATCTTTTCTTTTCAATGTATCGTCCCATGCAGCAGTAACCCATTGTTGCCGCCAGCAAAAAGGCAGTTGGGCAGCAACTGTCGGTGTGAGAGTTATCGGAAATAGTATCGGTACTAGTTATATCAGTCAGGTTATTTTAAATCGCTATATAGTCAAATTTCCAAATAGTGCTTTGTTTCCACATCGATTGTATCGTTTTATATCTATCATGTCGATTAGTATAAACTTTTGCTTTATTTTATTTTTTTATTTTTTAATATTTTTATTTATTTTAAACAATTTTAAAGCTTTCTCTCATTTTTATTTTTATTCTTGTGTGATTTCATTTAGAAAATATATGTTCATTTAAATTAGATTATTAAAAAATAATTTATTATATATTTCTTAATATTATTATATTTATTTCATTTATTTAAGGTTTAAAAGTTTTGAATACTAAATCTTACTGATCTATATTTTGCATATAAATATATAAATATATGTAATAAAAATATATTTTTTCTTGTATATGTAAAATTTATAAATAAAATATTAAAAAAATAACAATAATTCAAAATAATATGTTAAGACACTAATTTAATAAATAATAGTGTCGAAACAAAAATAATACATTCACTATTGATTACTTTGCAAATGGTACACGTGGCTTTTAAATTCCTTTATCTATTTTTTTCAAGACAAATTTCAGATTTACGGGCACTCGGAATAGTGCAAATACGAAGCGGATTTTACACATTTGCATAGAGACATAAATGCTTGTGTAAACCAGCAAAACTGGGTAGTTCACGCATTAATTACCTCGACTACTCTACAGTGATCCCAGCTGACCTTGCACATGCACTGAGTTACAGCTAAGATATGTAGTCTGTTCATGCTCCAATGGCTCAACCATGGTCCAATGGCGTCACATAACCACTTAGATGCTTGATTGAATGTTAAATTATCTGCTATACAAACTTATGTTATTTAAATTCGAATATAAATATTAAATTTAAATATATACTGAAAATATTTATTTGTTTTATATTTTTTCGTGTTTTTGAAAACACAAATACTTTTTATAAAAGGGAAAAGTTAGAGCATGGTAGTTATAGACCATAGAAACTACCAAAAAAAATGCCACATGACGAATAGAAGTTTTTCTGCAATTAATAAACTTCCCTTTCCTGTGTGCATATAACATGCAAGACAATCGAGCAATTCATGTCGGTTCCTCAAGTTGTTATATGCTTTTTGAATAACATTATTTATGCAATGAGTAAAGCAACGGAGCGGAAAATCTTCGTGTTCTTAATCCTAGTAAGTTGTTCATCAATGTTCGATCTGGCACAAGGCGCCCAACCTTACCGAGGAAGATGGAAAATGTTGAAGAGAAGCATTGGGGTTTCAGCAATGCACATGGCATTGTTGCCAAATGAGCGGATTGTCACTTTCGACAGAACCGATTTCGGTCCTTCCAACATTACTCTTCCTCAAGGAAAGTGCATCAAAGACTTGCAAATGCAATTGTCTGATTGTTATGCGCATTCCGTAGAGTTTGATCCAGCTAGCCGCGCTGTTAGGCCGCTCACTATATTGTCCGATACATGGTGTTCTTCCGGTGCACTGTCGAAGGATGGTATTTTGGTGCAAAGTGGTGGTTATAGGCTTGGAGAAAAAGTTGTTCGATACTTTAAGCCATGCATGGGTTGCGACTGGGAGGAAGATCAAAATGGCCTTCTTTCACCAAGATGGTATGCTTCGAGTCAAATTTTACCAGATGGGAAGATCATTGTTGTCGGTGGGAGACATCAGTTCACGTACGAATTTATTCCTAAAGCTTCTAGTTCTGATCGAAGACTTTACCAACTTCCATTCCTAAAAGAAACAAGATATTCAGCCCTGGTCCCCAACAATCTCTACCCTTTTCTTCATCTCTCAACCGACGGAAATCTGTTTGTTTTCGCCAATGATCGAGGAATTCTACTCGATTATGTGAAAAACGAGGTGATTAGACGCTATCCTGTAATGCCTGGTGGCGTTTCCCACAATTATCCCAGCACAGGTTCCTCTGTTCTTCTCCCTTTGAAACTCTTTACCACCGACAAGGATAATCACACTAGTAGTGTCCCAGATGCTGAGGTCTTAATCTGCGGTGGGACGCCCCCCGACTCAAATGAGAAGGCTAACGTCGGAGCCTTTGTTCCCGCCTCGAAATATTGTGGCCGATTGATTATTACAGCCGCGTCTCCGAAATGGGAAATGGAGGAAATGCCAATCAACAGAGTGATGGGCGACATGATCATGTTACCAACGGGAGACGTACTCATCATAAATGGTGCGGCCAAAGGCACCGCTGGTTGGGGTGTTGCACGAGAGCCCGTTTTTAACCCAGTGCTGTACCGCCGAGACACTCCAAACAGTGACAAAAACACCAGATTTGAGGTATTAAGCCCGTCTATGACTCCCAGGATGTATCATTCAACTGCCCATTTGCTCTCAGATGGTCGAATCCTAGTCGGTGGCAGCAATCCTAACATTAATTACAACTTCTCTGCACTTTATCCAACTGAACTTAGCCTTGAAGCATTTTACCCACCATATTTGAGCTCAACAAAGCCTCGGCCATCGACCATTGCTGTAAAGCCAGGGTTGAAGCTTAGTTATAAGCAGAAAGTTTCTCTGGAGTTCAGATTGAAAGGGAGTGTTAATCAGGCAGATTTATTAGTTACAATGGTGGCTCCATCTTTTACTACCCATTCAATTGCAATGAACCAAAGGTTGCTAGTATTGGCATTCAACGGCGGACTGAAGAAGACTCCTTCTGGGAACTATTTGGTGGAAGGCATTACCCCAGAAACAGCGGCATTAGCGCCTCCTGGATATTACCAGTTATTTTTGGTACATGAAGCTATTCCTAGCAAAGGGACGTGGGTCCATATCAAGCAGTATTAATTAGGAGCAACTACGTATCTTTAGTTCCTAATCAGATGAAGAATGTACTCTTGGGTGTTGCTCTTGAATTGGGTTTTAATATTAAGTAATAATTATTGGGTAAATTGCTAATGCAAGATCAAGTGTAGTGCATAAGCTAATAAAATTTGATTCGCCCAAATCTCTAAGACTTTAACGAATAGGGATGACATGCATGGCTGCCAACCACTAAACGAGACTCTGACCAATCAAGTAATGAAAATCCATCTTCAAAACCACTTGATGGGCCTTGAATTAAATCAGTCGTAATGTTTGAAAGGACCAGTTCCTTGGGACGTTCAAATCTCAGAATGGGTTTCGTTGTGACATAAGCCTGCCAGACCCAAGCTGCTTTTCCAAGACATGACTTCTCTCGTAATTTTTTTTTTTTAATCTCTCGTAAGAATTTGACAAAGAATATAGGAGTAAAAAACCTTCGTCCTTGTCTTCAATTTTAATTTTGATATTTTTTTTTAAATCACAATTTTTTTTATTGAATTCTTTGAGATGATTTTTCAAAGATATATAGTTTCTCGCAGGAATTTAAAATGTGATGTCAAAAGCATATAGTTTTCCGCAAGAATTTAAAATACGATTGCATACATTTTTTTAATCGGATCATATTTATTACGATTATGAATACAATAAATATTATTACAATCAATTATAATAAAATATTAATTATAATATCAATAATGTAAGATATTAAAATTATTAAATAATAATAATAACATCATATTATAATTATTATTTAAATTTTTGATCCGGTGCAAAACCCGTAGAACTTTTTCTTCTATTTAAACCGTTTAGTGATGAATACAAAAAAAATATTTTCGAGCTTATGACCACACGTCCATGTCCAATCAATCTTTTATCTGCGTACACTTTAAGGTTCACATATGATTCTCACAATTACTACACGTTTAAACCTTAAAACCTTAAAATCAGTATTGGATTTAAACATAAGACACAAACCGAACACCATCAAATCTTTAATTCGTTTAGATACAGAAGACTTCTGGATCAAGCTTGCAACGCTAGGGGGAAATTGGTGTCTCTCAAATCGCCATAAAATTTGAACAAAATTTAATATCTCATGTCATTTTAAACATTGATATGTCATAATCATGTGCATGTGCATGTTCATTCGACGGAAAAAGATGAATAAGTTTGACTTTTATTAGTTAATAATTATGCCATGTGAAGAACTAGATGGTGCTGAGGTTGCAGGGAGACGAGGGAGCGCTCCCACCAAGAATTACGCGTTTCCCCATTTCTTAAGTGACTTAAAATAAGAACTTTGTGTGAGATACAACAAATTAAGGGTAATTTACACTTTCAAACATTAAATTTAGTATTAAATTTTATATAAAAATTTTAATTTTTTTAAATTAAATTATAAAACTTTTATTATTAATAAATTAAATCATTTAACTACCTTCATTAAATAATTTTAACAAAAAAAAAATATATTCAATATATATATATATAAATTTATTTTTTACATTTCATCAAGATGATGTATTAGAGAGGTACATTACCTATGCATATTGAGTCAATTTTTTTTTTAGAATTATTTAACAAAATTAACGTAAATGACTTAATTTAATAATAATAAAAATTTAACTATGTAATTTGATAAAATTAAAAGTTATATAAAAATTGATATTAAATTTAATGAGCCAGTGTGTACATTACTCAAATTAAGAGTGTTTTAACTTTTTTAAGAATCGAACTTATTGAATTTGACTCATGAGCCCACTATTATTTGTTTGTATTGTAACTTTCAAAAAGCAATAATCACTTTCCTTTGATTGTGGAAATTAGTAATGATCAAGAGCTAAATATGTATAAATGTTTTGGTATAAATGAGGTTATAATATGAGGATAAAATAAAAGTTATGAATACTAAGATTTAAATTTTAAACCTGTTAGATGTCACTATTATTATATGAAATAACTGAATTAAGCTTCGGGTTTAACTAAATATGTCTAATATATATAGTAGCACTTATTGTATTTAGACTTGACAATAAGTTTATCAATATTATATTTATATTATTTGTTGTATTATAATAATTTTTAAAGTAATATATTTTATAAATTTTGATACGTTAATAATTTATATTATATAAATCTTTACAAGTTCGTATTATTGTATCATTTTTACATTATCTTTTAAGTCGAGCCATATATTATTATTTTTAATTATTTTCATATTGAGGTTACCTATTTATATTCTCATTTGAATGTCCATCCTCTCTATATATATAACCGAACAATTATATAGTATTTACCTTATGTAATGTGTTAAGATTATTTAATCACTAATAATAGATCAAAATAATTGATAATATCCAACAAGTCTTTGAAAAAGCCAACTATATGAGAATAATTATGTAGGAGTATAGATTAATTTCCCTGTTCGCAGCCACCGGCGCCGCCCACAAAATTCATATGTCAAATTTCTCGTCTTTCGGCTTCTCTCTCTCCCGGTTCTCTCTACGTCAGAAAGGACCCACATCTTTGTCTCTTGCTTGATTTTAAACCTTAAAATCATACGGCCCACCTTATAATTATCCAGCTTATCTCTTAGCTTCAACATTATACATTCAACGAATATTACTCAATCACCAATTCATCTCCCTTTCCCCAGCTTGCCGTATTTTGGTGTCACAACCCTCAAACCTTTGAAGACATAGTTTATCTTGGATTTCATAATGATTACACTCGCTATAACCTATATAATTATGTTCATGAACAATACAAAACCCTTCCGTTTCATTTGATTAATTTTCGTTTTCTTTAATTTCTTGCTCTTTTTTGTTTTATGCACTTTTGATATCGCTGCTTTGAATTGTAAGGAAGATATCTGAGACATTTAACACTTCCGAGAAGTGTCTTAACTCTAACTCAAAAAGATATTAAGAAATGTCACTATGATAAAAATTTTTTCGTCATAATTTTTATCAATGACACAACTTAACAGCGATAGAGTTGTGATGAAAATGATCTTTAAATGAAAGTTATTCTTTATGACAGAATTTAGGCTTTGCTTGATCGTGAAAAAAAAAATCGGAAAGATGGAAAATTAAAAGGGGAAAAAAGTGAAAAAAAAAATGAAAATCATATTTTTTTTTCTTTGTGCTTAGTAGGAAAGATGAAAGAGTAAAAAGAAAAAAAATTAATTTTCTTTACTCTCATTGTTTAGTACGATTAAAAAAAAGAGAAAAAAGAAAATAAAAATTATATTTTTTTTATCATTATATCCCTTGTAAACGAAAATGAAGAAAAAAATAAAATCTAAAAAATATAGATAATTTTATAAATATACATACTTGACTCACACTATTTTTATTTTCTTTACTCTTATATTTTTAATTTAAAGTGATTTATTTTTATTAATATATATGAAAAATTATAATCTTTCTTATATTTTTTTCATTTCACTTTTCTTTTTCAACTAAGCACATTCGAGATTTATTTTTTTTCTTCCACCCTCTCTATCTATCTTTCTATTTTTTTACCCAATCAAGGGTATCCTTAGTGATGGATTTATAATAAGAAAGTGATGGCATCAATATTTCATCTTAAAATCCGTCATTGAAATGTGACTATAATTAAAATAAATTTCCCGCCAACACTATGTGACAGAAACATTTTTCACAATTATGAAAATCACAAATAATGATGACATGTAGTAACGGAGATGTGACAAATTTAATTAATTTAATTATTTTTTAAAAAAATATTTCGATAAATGAAAAAAAATTTTGTGACAACTTATATAACGGAAATTCCTACTAAAAAGCTGTAACAATATATTTGTGACGGACAATTCCATTACACAAATTGAAAATACACATAATGATGAAAATTAGTGACAATCTTATAACAGATTCAATTGAATTATTTATTTATTTTTCTTATAATTCAATTATGATAAAAGAAAAATGTTATAGTTACAGATTAAACAGTGACATTGCCATTACTAATCTAGTTTCTGTGGCAAAAATAGCTGTCATAAAGGTTACAAAATTAATTAGTCCTCTCTATTTCCCAACAGCCCCTTACACTTAACCCTCACCCCCTTGTTTTTGGTTTTTTTTTCTATAATTAACAATGATTTTCTTTTAAAGAAAAAAATTAAGTGTAAATTTATAAAATTCAATGAAAATAAATAATTAATTTTTTAAAAATATACTGAACACACATTTAATCCGTATGTCAATTAAATTATCACAATTGATTTTTTTGTTAAAAATTTTTAATTTTGATCTGTATTATTTAAAACGTTTTTGATTAATTCAATTTTACAAAATATATATTTAAAAATTATTCTATTCAAAGTTTTTAAAACATTTTTTTTTTCAAATCTTTATTATAATAAATTTTAAAAAATAAAAGATCAAAATTAACAGATTTTGACAATAAAAAGTCATGATAATTTTATTGAAATGAAAAGAGTATATCTCTACTAAGTCATCAATTCAACCCTAAGTCTCTAACAATTGATTCCATGTTAGAAATTATATATATATATATATATATGTGTGTGTGTGTGTGTGTGTGTGTGTGTGTGTGTGTGTGTGTGTGTATTTTCCCAAAGATTAGATCCGGTCATTCTTCTTAATGGTCACTAGAGAAATGATCGAAGCAGAGAATGAGACTTAGCATCAATGGGTCAACTTTATTTATTTATTTATTTATTTATTTATTTTTTTGTTCCATAACGGTCAACTTTATTTTGAAATACAAATGAAATTAGACAGGTTGAAATGAAATAAATGTGTATTAAAATTTAAAAAATCATATCATTGAGATAATCATCATATGAGTACTCACGGTTAAAGGTTTTTTATAAGGAGGATTAGGTATGAGTACGGAATCAATATCATACTTATTTGTTCAAATTTAATTCGACCCTCATAAAATTTGTGAATGAATAACTCTAATTCACCGATATTATTTTTAAAAAAAAAATATGTTATTTTTATTTAATATTTTATAATTTTTACTTTTTATTAAGCTTTAAAATATAAATGAGGTAACATATTTTTAATATTTACACCATAATATTATATATTATAATTTTTTTAATATTTTAATATTTTAAAATGGCAAAACATGTTTTTGGACTTGATAGATGAACTTTGACAAATGAAAATAAAATTCCTTAATTCTTTAATTGTTCTATTTATTAAACAAATCCTTAATTCCCATAACTTTTGAGAGTATCAAAAACAACAAAAAAAATTGTTAAATGATTTTTAAAATATAAGGGTGAGGTAGTTAATTAGTAGTTAGGATTAAGGGTCACATAAATTAGTCAAATAATATATATATATATATATATATATAGATTAAGTAGTACTTTAACAGATCCTTCATTAAAAAAAAAAAAAAAATCCTGTCTCCGTGTTTATGAAAAAAACAATTCAAAGAGGGGAAAAGGGGAAGAACAAAAGAAAAGATGAACAAGAAACGTCCAAAGTAGTGAATGGAGTTCGGGAAATGACGAGTTGTAGGGGTTTGAACCCTGAACCTAACAACGAATGGAGCCGAAGAACATCAAAATCAAAATCATGATCATTTGGGCTGAACCAGTAGTAGGAATTTCCACGTGATAATGGTGCCAAAAGATTGGGACCAACTGGCAACAACAGTAAACTGAAGGACGGTCCTTTAATACTCAGGGAATTCTTGTTTTCTCCGAACAACCTGACCAATTCTGTCTTCCACTTTTTCCCGCTCCCCAATCCCTCTTTGGACACTTTTTTTTTCCCCTTTGAAAACCATTGACTTATTTCGATCTTTCTTACGAATCGTACAAAAAGTTAAGAAAGAGATTGCACCTTGAACATGTCTTTCTCTTCTTCATCTTCTCTCATTGCTTTCGGCGAAGACGCGTTGCCAACGCTGCAACAACGTCTCCAATTCATCGTCCAAACCGGCCCTCAATGGTGGGTGTACTCCATTTTCTGGCAAGCTTCCAGGGATGCTCATGGCCGCCGTGTGTTATCATGGGGCGATGGCTATTTTCGGGGGACCCGGGACTTTACAGGCAAATCCAGCAATAAGCTAAGCCCAAGCCAATCCAATTTCGGGTCCAATTTCGAGATGGGCGGTGGCGATGCCACTGACTACGAGTGGTATTATAACCTATCAATGGCCCGATCTTTCGTTATAGGAGACGGTATTCTTGGGAGGGTTTTCGGCTCAGGCTCCTACATTTGGTTGAGTGGAGCTCAGGAACTTCAAATGTACGAGTGCGAGCGAGTTAGAGAAGCTCGAATGCGAGGAATTCAGACATTAGTCTGTCTTTCGACTTCCTTTGGGGTAGTTGAATTGGGATCTTCAGAAATGATCAAAGAAGACAGCAACATGATCCAACTCGTAAAATCACTTTTTGGTTCTGGGATTAACTATCTGAGTTCAAAGCAAACTTGCCATGAAAAGGATTGGATTGTTGAAGAAACTACCGGTTTAGGCCACAGGTCATCGGACGCCCCTGCTGATTCCGACGGTCATTTTGACTCTGCAGACACGGATCATTCAAAGAAGAGAGGAAGAAAACCAGGGAGAGGAAAAGAATCCCCTTTAAACCACGTTGAAGCAGAGAGGCAGCGGCGTGAGAGACTGAATCATCGATTCTATGTACTTCGATCAGTGGTTCCGACCGTGTCGAAGATGGACAAAGCGTCATTGCTTTCAGATGCAGTGTCTTACATTAAGGAGCTGAGAGCCAAGATTGATGAACTGGAGACCAAACTCAAAGTACAATCCCAAAAATCCAAGTTGAATGCAATCAGTGTTTTTGATAATTCAAGTTCATGCTCTAATTATGGGCCCAGGTTAGTGGAAGTTGATGTCAAGATTGTTGGATCGGAAGCCATGATTAGGGTTCAATGTCCTGATGTAAATTATCCAGCTGCGAGATTGATGGGTGCTCTTAGACACCTAGAGCTTCATGTTTGCCATGCCAGCATATCAAACGTGAACGACTTGATGCTTCAAGATGTTGTAGTCAGAGTTCCTACTGGATTTATAAGCGAGGAAGTGTTGAAGGCTGCTATCATTCAGAGATATGCAGACTGAACTTAGCTTTGGGCTAGTTTAGCGTTCTTGAAAAAATTTGGGTTAAAAAAAATATGCCTTAAAATCTTTTTAAGTATTTGATATTATTACGAAAACAATATTATTGTGGGTTAAAATGTTAAAAAAATAATGTGTTTAAAATAAAAATATTTAGATATTTGAGTAGGATGAAGCTATTTTACCTAACAAGATCTAGTAATTCGTGTATTCATATCATATTCATATATTTTATCGTATCATAATTGTGTTTAAAATTTTTTATACTTATATTAATTTTGATACGTTTATAATTCTTATTAAATATATTTTAAGAATATATTCGTGTCATATCGTATTTTTTAACTTTATACATGTCATATTCGTATAATTATACCAAATATTATCGAGTCTACATCTAACCACTAGTTTTCAAACTACAATTTTTTTTTTTTTGTATAAATTATCAAATCTTTTTAAATTTAAAAGTTAAAACTTTTAACTTATTTAATACTGTATTTACGATAATGCATAACTTTTACCTGCAAAAATTATATCAATAGAAATATTAAATGATCCTAACTACTCAGTAGATGTCCTCTCAAGAATATTGCCTTGGTTTTTCCTTCTTCTTTTTTCCGATATGCTACGATTTTATTGTTCAATGCAAAAGATGTTGTATTTCTTATTTTCATTTTTTGGAAATAAACTTAAGATTTTTATTTATCTGGAAACATAAAAAAACTCCTGCTAGAAGTACAAAAATGCTAAAAGATTGTTGGGAATTGTCAAATATCACATGATTTTATTTCATTTTTTTTGCCACTTGTCTTATGGCATTAACTTTGTTTCTGTTTTCTTGTTAACCCTATTGCTTCAGGGTGGGCCTGCCCCAAACTCAAGGTGGCTCAATAGCTGGGCCTTTATCTATTTAATTGCAAGACGCATCCAAATTGAACATGTTCGGTATACAGACTCGGCCCATTTTTAGAACTTCGTTTGTTATATATTCTTCGATATGACACATTAAAGACAATCATATTAATATTACTAACAAAGGTTAACTGGTGCAAGTAGTCATTCAATTCATTATTTAATTATCATTTAAATTTTTTATTTAATATATTTTTTATTGAATTTAAGGGAAAAAAAAGCAAAGCATTAATTATTTTTTTCTTATAATGATTATCATTTTTCATACATAGATAATCGAAAGAAAATATGTCCTTATTTTATTGCAGTTTAAACCGTTTGGGGACAAATATAAACCCAATTTGAGTATTCCATAACCTGTATAAATAATACTTCCTAATTATATAGACAAAGACTTGAATTGATCTCCAAAACTAGCTAGGAATAATATTTTAAATCACTAACAGAACAAAGGCATAATAATAATAATAATGGTCTTAGTTAAATTTCTCTGATAAGCTAAAGCTTATAGCTAGCGATTGTTAGGTTCTTTTCTTATACCAACTTGCAGGAACACAAAGGGGTGTAAACAAACCTAGATTAAATGATTTTTATGTCTAACTTTGAATTTAAAAATTAAATTAATTGTCTAATGTATTACAAATTTATTGTCTTGGCATATTTTTATTTGTCCAAATTCAATCTGAAAGCTTATTTTATTATTATTTTTAGTTAGATAATTTATTACTGAAAATATATTAAAATATATATTTTATAATAATTTAGATAAATTTTTTATTGATTAAATACTATTTTGAATCAGATCAACTTGAATTATAAAAATTCCATCTCAAATTCGATCCAATTCAAGCATACTGTTGATAGAGATAAAAAATTTGACTCAAGGGGAAGTCTATTCACCGGTTGATTTTAATAATTAAATTCAATTGTGATAATTTTAAATATAAAAAGATGGAAAATAAAGTTAATTTTAGATTTTCTAAGTCTTCATGGAAAGATTATTGGCTAGTTGAGACATTCTAGTAATGCTATTAGATGTTAATGTTTTCAATAATGAATTCCACAAAAGAGCAAGACGTCAATCTCTATTGCTAATTGGAAGACTTGGAAGTCAAATTTTGTTAAAAAACACAAGGGTGCATAGGAGAGTAGACTTAAACATCCATGGAAAAGAAGACTTGGAAGTCAATAGAAAAAAAAATAGCGAGCATT
>JBBYHK010000023.1:15404202-15417326 GCA_038382065.1 Adansonia grandidieri | reverse complement strand
AACTGAATTATCTAATTACCCAATTAAACCAACCTACACATTACCCAAACCCAATTACTGGTTAATCAAATTAAACAGTACCCAAACCAAAAAAATCTGAAAGTAAAATACCAGAAAACCATAGCTTCCTGTGTGTTCACTACTGCTCAATTGCAGTTTCTCCATTTCGCCTAGACAACGCCGCCGTCATCCATCAGCCTCTCGCGCAGTCCCCGCTGCTCGCTACACTTATTCGTGGGTCAGACCGTTGCTCAAATTTCTAAATTTGCTATGCTCAAGTTCGGACTTGATAAGTTCACAAGCTAATTTTATTATTTATAAATATTAAACTATTATTTTTATATTAATATATATTTTTATAATTGTATATATAAATAAATTTAGATAATTAATTAAATCAATCGACATAAATTAACTCGATTATTTTAAGTTTTGAAAATAAATTTGATTGACTTCAGTTAAAATGATACGAAAGTTTTCTAAGTTAGTTTTCACTTAAAAAAAAAAAAAAAAGAAAAACTAACTTTAGCATTTGGCTGGCCAAAAAATGGCCATTGAAATGAGATATTTCTAAAGCCATAGCAATTATCAGCAGCACCTCATCACATCAAAGTTGGTTCTCAAATGATAAAATTGAGACAGCAATCTTTACTTTGAGAAAAAGGCGTAGCATGTTTTACCTACCAAAACTAAAACCTAATGTGTTAGCTGTTCATTACTGGTTTTACATTTCCATCTGAGGCCAATGGCTTCTACCTAACGAATATATACATTCTTTTCTTTCCCATCTAACCTAAAGATATCAGCCACCCTATGGCTTTTATATTTCACAGTGAAACACATGCGTCTCCAAATGCATTGTGCCTTCGCATAAAAGAAAACTTAATTAAATTAACCTGTACTTTAAGTTTTAATGTAGTGATGCAGTAGGGTGCGCCAACCATATTCCAAGGGGATGCATCAAAGCAGTTGAATATCAAAAAGTAATCAATGCAATTGCATTTCCCTAAAGGTCGGTCGTACCACGAGTTGACTTTTTTATATTTTTATTTAAGTTTGGTTTAATTCAAGTTTAGGTAAAGTCGATTATTAATTTTATTAGTTAAAAATATTTTTATAATTTAATTTAAATTAAAAATATATTTTGTATTATTAAATAATAATTTTGATGCAGTTCAAATTTACAAAAAAAAATGCTCGTTTAAAGCTCAACTCACACTTACCTAAAGAAATTAATAATTCGACCTTAGACAAATCTAAATGCAACCTACAACAAAAAATTTTGAAGAAAAAAAATAAACAAGACAAAAGCTATTTTAAGGTTAATATTTTTCTTACTTTTAATGTAAATTAATTTTGAAAAATGTTACACCAAGATATAATATCTAAATCGAATTGCAAAAACTGATTTATTCCGGGACCTATATAAACGTACCACATGAATTTTCAAACTTTATTTTTTTTTATATATATATAAAAGAACACTTTAAACACATTCAATTTTAGTAATATATACATCGTAAGAATATTCCTATTGGTGTATAGGCATATCCCGCATGCTTCACGGTCGTTTTCTATTCCATTGACAATGATTATTTGGTTTTTGCTTTAATAATTTGTTTTTGATTTAAAGTAAACACTAACTTTAACGTTAAAAAGAATGTAAAAGTTAATTGTCCATTCAAACTTGCGTGTTAGTAGACAAATCAAAAAGGACATGTAACATGGGTGACGTGTCCAATCCTTTCGTGCAAAGATTAATGCTACATTGGTTGTTCCTGGCATGTACTTCGATTTTCGAAGGCTTGGATTAGAATTGTCGTTAGAAAAAAAATTATATTGAAAAAATATATATTTAAAAAATATAATAAAAAATATGATTTAAGAATTTTTTAAATATTTAATATTGTTATGAAAAAAATATTTTGAGGAGTTAAAATGTCAAAAAAATATATGTTTAAGATAATAAAAATTTAAAGATGTAAAAATAATAAAGTGATTTCATACAAGATCTAGTTTAAACTTCAAAAGCTTTATTTTTTTTACTTTTTAATTTGAATTGCCAAACCATAATTTTAAATGTAAAAACTATATACTTTTTTAGCTATTTAATATTGTATTTGGTGTAAAAAACAATTTTTAATTTTAAAAATTGTGTCAACAGCAATGCTAAAAAGGATGTAAATCTTCATTAAACTTTAGTTGCACAACAAGATATAAAGAGACTTCTCTCATGTCAATCTCATCAGAACCAACCTGTGGCCAAATATTTTAAATATGATAATATTATATACAAATATAATATAAAAATAATTTAAATATGATATAAAAATAACATAAATAAAATATAATTATATAAATATTTTAAAATTTATATAAATAAAAAATATTTTAAAAATAATTATGATATAATAAAATATATGAACATAATATAATATACAATTGCCAAGTTTACAAATGGGAATTTGGTTTGATTTAATCATTGATTAAATAGTATATTTAGCTTGAGAAATTTGACTCAATGGTGGCTCAAATAATAATTTTTTATTGAGTTAGATTCAATTTTTGGTTTGGTAATTAAAAAATCACAATTATTTTGAATTGAAATGAATAAAACTTTTATTTTTATAATATAAAAATTTATTTATTTTTTATTAAAAAATTAAAAATATTATAGAAAAATAAATTTTAAAAGTAGATACGTTAAATTGATCTGAACAGATAAAATTCAAGTAAGATTTATTCAATTAAATATACTATTCGATTCGATTTTTATTCAAATTTTAAAAATTTAAAATATTTTATATTAGCTGCAATCTTTTTTTAAAATCAAATAAATAAAATTTTTACCACCCGATTGATAACTAGATCTATCAATTGATATATTTATATCATATTTATTTATTTTTACATCTTATAATAATATTTAAAATATTATATATTTATATAAATTTTAATATATTAATAATTTATATTAAATAAATTTTGACACGACTATATATTAATATTACACATTCATTTTATATTCACATAACTTATGTATCATTAGATGCACTAAATTATATTTTAATTATTTTTTTATAAGATTATTATGTCTTGTAATAATATCACATTAAAAGTGACCACGTACGTTGATAGGAAAAACCTAAGCAAAGGTAAATACACACCCGTGACCTGTACAAATTACAGACACCATAACCATGCTGATATATATATTTTTTTAGTATATCTTTAATGATGCTGATTGCCAAGTGTCGGAGATACAAATTATAATGCTTGTCAATTTGTTATTCTAAATTTAATATTTCCACGTCAACCAAGATTTTTTTTCTTTTCAAAAAAAGCTACAACAACCCTCAGGAATTGGAGTTCCTAATATCTCCATCAAAATGAACCATTAAAAAAGAAAAACAAGAAGAAGAAGGAAGACGAAAGGACTTGGGTTTCTAATTCTCTCCTATCTGTGAGCCGTGACCAATGTCTCTATGAACCTCAACCCATCAAACCTTGGCGCGAATTTCTCCCGTTCTGACGCTGTAACATTCCTCGACGCACTGTTTTTTGTCCCCTAAATAATCCACGTATAATGTCAAGAACTAGAAATTAAAAAAGAACAAAAAAAAAATAACTTTTTCGATTCATACTAATCCAAATCTTAGGGGAAAAAAACGAAAATTTAACAAATTAAAGGTACAATTTAAAAGTAATCACGTCATATAAAGAGAAACTGAAAGTCACATCCGGTGAAAGAATTAAGAAAAAAAAAGCAATGATAAAAAACGAATTAGAGACACAAGCAAAGAATAAAAGGTGGGCAATTGAAAACAATAGGCAAATTTAGATCCAAAAATAAGCTACTTATATGAATAGATTGAAGCAGTCAAAATTTCACATTGAAATTTTCAGATAACACTCATTGGATAATGGAAGCCGAAACATTCACTTATAATTTGAAATGAAAAGGAAAAATATAAGCGACGTTTTAAATTTCGAATGAGATTTTTCTCTTTTTTTTTTCCCCAAAGAAAATGAATACCTGGTTGGAAGAGGTAGGAGAAAACGAAACATCATGGATTCCGGCGGAGGAAGATGATGTGAGAGCCACCGTGGAAGCGGCGAGCACAGTCGCAACAAGAGGTCCAGATCCCTTCATTTTTCCGATGCCTGTCTATTTCTGCGAATGAAAATTTAGATAGAGAGAACTTCTTTCGAAACTCCGATGACAAATGGACGAAATCCGACGAATTTGGCCGGATCCCGACCACCAGCTTCCGGTTTTCTTTTCTCTCTCCCTCTTCGTAATTTTCAATCAGGCATACCTTCGAATGGAGCTTTTATACGAATTTGGCACAGCTTCCTCAATTGAAGGAATTTAATATTACCCTTGGGTCCGGACCATCCGGTTTTCTTTTTCTGAGGGCAAAAATAATTTGTGTGTAACTTCTGTGCCACGTCGAGCCCACGGCACCCCAACTACTTTTAGCCAGTAGGAGCAGACCACGTGCACTTAAGCTGGTCAGCATGGATGACGAAAGTGACGGCCGCTCCAAACCCCATCAAAATTACTTTCCTTTTTAAAATTTATTTTATAAATTTATCAACTTAATTTAATAAATGGAAAATTACTTTGATTGCATAAGAGTTGAAATCAACGTACGTGAGTATACTTAAACTATTTTATATTTATATAAATTTATTATATTAATAATTAATATTATATAAATTTTAATATATTTATATATTTTATTATATTAATATTATGTTTTAATTATATTTTATTTTGTTTAATTATGTTGTGTATAATACTATTTATAACAAAAATGGCAGTGCGGCTATCAGTAGGATCGTGCGTTTTGAAAATTGGGTGGTGTCTGCTTCAGATAGATGGCGTTCGAATCTTTGGGTTTTGATTTTTCTTTGCATATTTTTAATTCAATTTTTTGGAAGGCGAGCCTATGACCACGTCACTACTGTTAGGGGAAAAAATATAGCTTAAGCGTGCGTTGATCGTGAATGGAATTTGGACCGAAGACATGTTATGTTATATGGGCCTAGAATTTTAGAAAATATTCAAACGTAAATGAAACAATTTTGGGCTATTTAAGAATTGTGAAATAACGAAAGAGGGGTACCCTATTTATTTTTTAAGATAACCCGTTAAATGAGATAGAGTTTAAAAGAATTTAAATTCTTTGTAAATGAGTTTTAAAAATATTTAATTTTTTATTTTATTTTGAATTATATTTATGTTATTATTTTATTGAACTTACTCAAGACTAAGGCCTAACATGAAATCCTGTTGAAATCCCAATAAGAGGGCCCAACAAGAGATTTCTCTCTAAGCAAATCAGAGCGAGCTGACTGCGAAGTATTTAATGAACAGGGATTATTATATCGACTGACAACATTTAAACGATTAAGGATAATTATACCATTTAACATTTAGAGCACGACACAAGCTTTATCATTCAAGCCCCCAAGGGCCAAGACTTCTGAATGGTTTGCTGACCCCCAACATTTTGCCAAAAAACATCCAGTTACCCTCCAAACAACACGTGGCCACCTAATACTCAACCTTCTTAAGGTACAAACACCTCGCCAAACTCAAAACCCATGTAAGGCCTCGAGAATTCTACGGTTACTCCATCAGTTCTCATCTCAATGCTGATTTAAATATTAAAGTGTGTCTCAAATATCTGAACTCCATTTCCTTATCTTTTCTTTTCTTTTTGTAAGTCCTAACCCCATCATTGTTGATTTCTATAAGAAAAAAGACATCAACAATTTTTATATTATAGTTATATTTAAAATATTTTAAATTTATATAAATTTTAATATAATAATAATTAATATTATATAAATTTTAAAATATTTTTATATTTTTATTATATTAATATTATTTTTTTTATATTTCATCATGTTTAATAATACTCGTATCATATGATAGTATGACATGATGTTCAAAATCATCGGTTCTCCTTCGCCGTCCCAGCCTAGCAGCAACGCAAGTGGCAAGCAGTCACGGGACGGGACGGGACATCGACCCTCACTTCAAGATATTTATTATTTAGCTCTCCTCTCTGGACACTGTCACTCCCTTCAACCTGGCGGGCCCCTCGATAAAAACACTAACCCAGTACGTATGTTTTATTATTATATTAGCCAAATGAATGAACGGAGATGGAGGCCGTGGAATTTGTATACTCAAAAGTTAAAAAGTCCCGCACTTGCCTTCACAAATAAATTAGATTCGATAACATTTAATATAATTATATAAATATAATATATAAAATTAAAAAAATATGATATAATATAATATAAATATATTTTTAAAATTTATTTAATATAAATTATAAATATATTAAAATTAATATAAATATAAAAAATTTAAAATATAATTATAATATAATAAAATATTTAAATTTAATATAAATATAGAAATTATTAGATTTAAAACAAACCACCGTAGCATTGCATTGGTAGTATCATGCTCCGATAGCTATTTTTAAATCTTGATTTTATACTTTTAATAATATGAATACAATAGTATATTTTTTATAGCCTTGAAAAAATAAACGGTCGGAATTGGCAGAAAAGTCGAGTAAAAGGCTAATACGACGAAACAGATTGAAATGACAAATTGATCTAGAAACCGCTTTGCAACTTGCAGATGGTATCGTTGCTTTGTAGACCGTCCATTTTTAGATCAATTTGCAAATACTTGTGTTAAAGCATATATCTACTTGTCAGTTCCATCATGTCACTGTTTTAACAATTTTCCTTTTTAAGTATCGTTCGCCAATTCCGCCCTGCAAGTACATGCATTACAGCTGCTGCGCTCAGTTCCAATGACTCGAAGCATTTGAATTTTATTAATTCGGGAATCCACTGATTATGCTTTTTAAGCTGTCGTAAAATAGTGGTATTTTGAGTGTCACACTTTTTTCACTTTCCTTTTGCAGAGACTTGCCCTGTCTTCCCACCTTTTCGTTGTTGGATCTGACTACTAGCTTTCATGTATTTCATATGAAAGAAATTTCGGGACTTTTTTTTATTTTAAAATAAAAAATAATTACATAAATTAATTAAAATTAAATATTCGAAAGGTCTTAATTTGTTAGTAATAAAGTTCAAGCTTGTAAGAAACCCATTGCCCTGTCAATACTAGTATTGATAATTTACGTATCGATGTCATACCTCATGACTGCATCCATAGTAAAATTAATAATTTATGAAATGATATCATACGATATATCTTTTACGTATTAAAATTATATTTTAGTTATATATATTTATTTGATAGCTATAATTCTTTACACGATTGTAAATTTCCCAACATGCCAACCTAACGTCGTAAATGCAAGTGCATATCAACTGATCTCTGACACGGCACCTAATGCGATAAGCCCAACTTCAACCTCAAGGGAATTAATGAACGGATAACTATCTTTACACTCAGCACTGGAGTTATGAAAACCTAAATAGTTACGTATGAAACAATGATTTGATTTGTCAAGAATGGCATTGTCGTCCTCAACTTTCATTAAGAAACAACAAACAATCTCCTTATGTTAACTCAAAATCTAGCAATTCACCATGCACATTCCATGCTTCCAACAAACATTTTAAGGGCCATAATCAAGCAAGGGGAAAAAAATGGAAAACATAATATATATCAAAATAGATGAGCTACTGAACAAGAAAGGAAACTCTGTTTCTGTTATTTTTTGCAGCATGAGATCCTTTGTTGACATGGCCATTTAAAAAATCCAACTACCTGATCTTTTCTATCTTACTGGATCCGAAGTTGCTACATATATATAGCCCAAATATTTAAGAAAACTAATATAATCTTTGAACTTTGATCCTTTAAAAGCAGGAAAGTGAGAAGAAGATTCATCCAAGGCCAATAACTCACTTCATTGCAGTGGCAACCTGCTTCGCTGGTATTCTTTGGAATAGAGAGTTGACAAAAAATATTCTTGATTATAACCTTCTTCCAATTTTTGCAAACCTTCGGGCTACTCCGAATATAACAGCTTTGGTCAAGAGACCTCGATCAAGAATACAGGCAACGGCAATGGCCCCTCCAATAACTACAAGTTTGGGAATGTTCTTCCCCAACGGTTTCTCAGATGAATTGTGTGTTTCAAGCTCGGTTGATTCATTACTGGTGCTTTCTAAGGATTTCAGGTAGTCTGCACTTACTTTGGTGTTTATTTGAGCCATGGTAGCACAAGGGGATAGGGGTGCCCCGGACGCTCGCTCCTTCTGATATGCACGTAAGCCAGGGTCAATCTTCCTGACGGTTCCCCACATACCTAGCTTGACTCCAAGCTTTGCAATTTCCCATGGTATACCCATATTTTCATGATGAAAAAGTAACACCTCACATGCGGTCAGCTGACCATCCCCTTTCCTTGATTCGGCTGTTTGAAAGAAATGTGACACATACAAATTATTGACTGGCTTATATTAACTTGAAAACCATATTCGTAGTGAATCCATCTAAGGAAGAGTTAGATATTCTCGGTTTTCTTTCTCCTTGGTACCAAACCAAAACCAATTTTCCCTTCTTCTAGCAAAATGCAAGTTTCAAACTTCCTAACAGCACAGGAAAAAATGAAAAATAATTTAAAACTAAAATTCTGGAAGGAAAGTCCATTACCTGCACGGATGCACCAACTTGAATAGTACAAATCAACACGCCTAGGTCTGTTTTTTCTCGGCACAGAGTCATATGGTACTCCCTAAAACGAGAAGAAACATGCTAAGAAGTTAACTTCTACACTTCAGAAACTAGACAAAACAGAGTTGGCCAAGATTATACTGTCATGGCATGAAGTGTTATATAGACTTATAGTCATCAGCTGATTAATAGGCAATAAGACTCAACTGACATGAACCATAAAATTCATAAATGAATGTCCATTCTGCTAAGCAATAATCAGTTTAACTCAACTCAAAGATTATGAAACAATCTCAAATAATTTCTTTCACTAATAAGGTTAGAACAATTTTCTTTCCCAAGGTAAAAAAAAAAAACTTATAAAACTAAGAGGTATATTGTTCCTATTAATATTTAAATCTAGATGTTCGCTGCAACCAAGTTATCTCACTACAAATGCAGTAAGAAAACAGAATAATAATAATTATGATGATGGCTGATAGCCTAGCATGGAAAGCAAAACTAGGAATGGCTTGTTAACTTCTGAACTTAGAATCAAAGCTGAAAACCAGGGAATAGAATAGGATGTTACCTTAGTAACACAGTAATACGACCGGCCAGATGCCCAAATCCGACGACCTATCAAGTATTCTCTGTCGCTACAGAAGAAGGGAAACTGCCAAACAAATTATATTTTACACAATAATGTTACATACAATGAAAATCAACCAGAAAGAAACAATCAGAAATTTTTTTTCTCCAAACCTTGCGAACCCAATGGACGACCATGGTCCCATTGGTGGAACACTCCTCCAGAGTTGCAGCACTAAGAAGCATGTCATCCCACTTTGACTTCAATCGAAATTCGTCATCCCAAAAGAAATCCCTCACCATCTCAGGAGTGGCATCATCAAACACAGTCCGGCTACGATATTGTGTCGGACCAATCTAATGAAACAACAAAAGCATAATTCAACGAAGCAAATGAATCACACAGACACAGACACACACACACACAAAAGATGCAAAAGAAATATAAATACATTTACACAGCGCAAAGAAACAACTAGCACGGTCGTTTGTAACTTAGTTTTTATTCTCACTGGTTCTAATAAATTACATATAGAAGAGGACAAATATACCTCAAGATCTCTTTGCCAAGCCTGATAGCCCATCGTTGGGGTCGAACGATCCATCATGTGAATCCAAGCAGGACCTCCATCTTTCTCTTCAACTAATTTATACAAATGCTCTAAATCCTCATCTGTCAAAAAGCCCTGTTTTTCTTTCTCAACCTGTGATGAACTGCCCAATTACACAAATATCAGCTGTTGGCAAAATAAAAAACAATCCCAGTTCCCATTACAATTCCATCTCTTCTGCCATTTACAACTACAAACAACATAAACCCAAACAGACTTTTCAAGGCAATTCAGAATAAAGAAAAATTTTTAGACATTAAAACGATGGCCTTCAATCCCAATTTTTATCCAATCAAAAAGCTAAATTATATATATAAAAAATTATAAAATTGCAAACCTGCAATCGGAATGAAGGGTAGGTGGCAAAGAAAAAGAATCCTTTTGAGCCCCATCATCTGAAATCCAGGAGATGCAACTAGGCAACTGAAACTTCATCAAATTCAAGCTTGAAATGGAACCAAAACATGTAGAAGAAGACTCTGAAGATGCAGGAGTTGAATCCTTAGAGCCAGAGCAATCTATCAACATCTCTCTGCCTAAATTTGCCCACTTTGGCTTCCAAGCCCACCCAACCAAGACCCCAACAATTACAGCAACCCATAAAGGAGCTATAAAAATCAGTAACTCGCTCAACACATCCCCAATCGTGGGTTTCCTTAAAATCTCCCAAAAAACTGAAACCAAACCCATCTTCAAAAGAAAAATAAAAAGAAAAAAAAAAGCCCTCGAAGGAATCGGAAAGATAGCGTTAAAGTGCAGCGATTTCTCGAGGGTTTGTTTTTATAAAAAGAGAAACCCCTAAAACCAGAGCAAAGAAACCACCAAATTGAAGCTGAAAGAGATTAAAAAAAAAAGGGAAAAGAATAAGAGAAGAAGAAATGATTGGAGTGAAGAAGATAAAAGAAAGATATGGGAAATTATAATGTGCAGAGGGCAAAAACAACCAGGGCAAAGAAGTGATGAAGAGATTATGGATAAGGATTTCGTGATAAGCGGTGGAGAGACGTATTCCCTGGATTACCGTAGGCCCATAAAAGAACTCAGACTCACACAAACATATATACTATTTTATGTTCTATATATAATATAATATAACGTATAAATACATACATATATATATATTTTTTTATTTTTTTATTTATTTACAGGACACAATTAATTACCAATCTTTTCAAAAAAAAAAAATATTATCCACTTTTAATTATATTTTTTAACTTATAATTTTTTAAAATATATATATTTTCATAGAGATGATAAGTTTACTAAATTATAGTAACGCGAGATCATCGAACAGATCGTGAGTTACTTTACTTATTCACTTTCCTACGGTTACAATCTTTCATACTTATCTTGTTTTTGACCAAAAACCGAAGGTTTATTAACATTTGGCTGAATCAAGAATCAAAAAAAGAGGGAAAAAGTTTAAACCGTTTGGTAATAAATGAGCAAAAACAGAACTTGATAAAAAAATTTAAATGCTCTGTTGGAATCGGTTTTTTTTACCTTTTTTATTTATTAAAAATAAAATAAATGTTGGCTGGTTGGATAATGGATTTGGGGTTGGGGTTGGGGTTGGGGTTGGGGCTGTGGCTCTAAGGTGAGTGGCTGGTAATTAAATTATCGGCTGAAAACGCATATGCTTTCGTCTTCTGTTTATTTATTGGCTTAGAACTGAGGCCATTATCTCTTCTTTCTCTCCTAACGTTGTCTTGATATGCAGCAATCGACTGAAGCTGTGGTCGCCGCGTTCCCTCGTTTCTCTCAACTTCGTCAGCACATATCGATGTTTATTTTGATATTAATATGTATTGGTATATATAATTTTTTATTTTAATATTAATATATATTAATATAAATTATTTTTATATTAATATTTATGTGTTATTATCTTTGGTTTTGAGATTAATGATATTTTTTTTAAAATTTTTTATATAAATAATTATAAAATATTTTTTAGGATCTTAAAAAATTTAAACATTTATATATAAATATAAATTTTAAAACAATAAAAATTCAATATACAAAATTTTTAAATATCATACACTTAAGTATGAAAGTATTTAAAAATATAGTAAATTACTATTAATTAGATTAAATAGCTTAATTTAATAAATATATTTTTTAAATAAAATTATGAAAAAAATAAAAATATCAAGATAGAAAAATATCAGAAGTTAATTTAAAAATTAAATAAATAAAATTTTTTATAAAAGATAAAAAAAAACTAAATTCTTATACTAATCGTTATATATTAATATTGGCCAATATTAATCAATACAAACTATATAGATCAATATAAAATCAAAACAGTATAGTATTTATATCATTTCATTTTATCTTAAAATTAATATATAACGGTAGATAGATATGGTTTTTTTCTTCTTATTTTCGGCTAAGAGTTTGAATTTACATGCAAAAAAGAGAAAACGCAAGTAATAAATTGACTTTGACACTTGAACCAAAAGATCGGACGGTGATTAAGGTTTTGGCTTATTAAAAAAAAAAAGATAAAAATGATAGACATGAAAACTTATTAATTTAATGATTAAGTTACAAATAAGGGATTAAAATTTTTTTCATACTTATCCATTTCTGTTAATTATTTCTATAAAACAAAGCATAAATGTTGGATCTAAATGTTAATTCGGCAGTCCACCCGACTAAATATATGCACAAAAATGAATTAAGAACCCCCCAATCCTAAGAGAAAGAATATGGTTAACTTGGTCTTTTATGACTCAAATTTTTGGTCCATTAATTGAAAGTTGAAACTAAATCAATGTTTCAATAAAATTGACTTCAAACTTTCTAATTACTTCATATGATGATTTTTACATTTGTTACATATATGCTATATATTTCTTAAGAGTTGGTTGGTGGCGGGGAAGAAAGATATTTAATTGAAATTATTTATGAGTTTATAGAGTATTCTTAAATATATAATTTAAAATTAATTGATTATAGATGAAAAGATTTGAATTTGAATGTAAAATCATAGATTATCTAAAAGGTTAAATGATGAACAATAACACTACTTTATCGAGTTTTCATCACGAGACAAACTCAAATATAAGATAAGATAAGAATTATATAGTAAAATTTAAGTTTAAATATTATATTAAACGTAAAATCACTCGGCTATAGATAAAAAGAATTTTACTTAAACATAAAATCACGTACGATTCAAAATTTAAATTACCCGGGATAACGGATGGAATGAAATTTTGGTAAACATCCAGATTTTCTATTGTATA